>ML834675.1:53530-89033 GCA_009831015.1 Picea engelmannii | reverse complement strand
TAAGTACTTTTACTTGTTCTCATTAATAATCAATGCTTGGCTTGTTTCTTTCAAACTTATGCTTGTTCCACATGAGTTTGTCTGCAGTAAATGGATCTATGTTTGAGCTAATCTCAGTAGAGTAGGAAGTCTTTTGTACCTTTTTTTGTTTTATAGGACCTATCAAGGATCTCAAGATCAAAGCTCAGCCTAGAATTTGCAAGGACAAATGTCGCTAATAAAGTACATATCTTTCTCCTTCTCTTTCATTTATTATCTTGATTAGATCTAAAAGGAAGTCAGTGTCCATGTTAAGAATTTTTTTGTCTTGGCCTTAGGAGTCTAGAGACCAAGAGGTAATCCACTTGTTCGCAGCGGGATTCACCTACAACAATATAGTTGTCCCAAGAGAACATCAAAGACATCCAGTGGGGAAACATCACATAATACGTCATCCTTGAAGGGTTGGATGATGTATGACAATCGACATTGTTGGCTGACACAGAGATCAAGTCCTTGGAGAAGCCACCCGATGTTGTATGGCTGCGGGTGTGGTGTTATCGACAATCCAAACATTTTGATGACCTCTGCTGAGATGAGGTTCTTTTGGCTTCCACTATCAATAATAAAATGCAGCAGGGTCCCCTTCACCCACATCTATGAATGAAAAAGGCACTCCCCCTCTTTAGGATCTGTTGGTTCTTCTGGTTGAATTGTTGTAGTCACGACAATAGAAGTGGGGTCTGCATCAATGATCTGTCTTTTACCAGTATTTTCAGAATCAGATTCTGAATAAGGGTCTGGCTCCTTGTCTTTGATCTCGGCCACCAATGATTTTTTTGAGCGATATTCATCGGTGTTGTGCAAATGGATTTTGTGGAAATCACACCATTTTTTGGTGTCCTTCTTTGTCTTCCCGTGACCCTTCTTTTCTTGTGGCTTGGACTTGTTTTTGGGAGACTATTTGTTAGGGCCGTCTGTCATACTTTGGTTGTTGTTGATTTATAGATCTGAAATCCCGTTTGTTCTGGTGCTTAAATTTATGCTCAATTTCTAGATCTGAAATCCCGTTTGTTTTGGTGCTTAAATTTCTGATGAGATGTCCAGAAAATCCATTTCAGTTTGGATGTATCTGTGTAGAGCCCCACGGTATTTCAGAACCAAATGTCGTTCAAAATATTTGATACCCAACTTGGTGGGCAAGGTATGGAAGGTATTAGTGAACTCTGGAACTGCTTGGCCCCTCTCTTGCCCTAGTGTGGTTCATCTCATGTACTAGTCCTCATAGTTTCCAATAGGGTAATACTGTTCATTTACCGCATCCACAAAAAAATCCCAACTGGGCTCGACCCCATATATTCCAGACTCCTCTGTGGAAATTTTCTCCCAGTAAGTTTCCAACCAAATTTTGACATGAGGGAGAACTTTAAGGAGTGCGAAGGTGATATTTTCTCTCTCAGAAAAATTGTGAACAGAGAAATAACCTTCTAGCATATTTAACCATTTGTCTAGGGCTTTTGCATCTATCTGTCCTTCAAATATAGAAATATCAAAATTAACTTGTACCTTGAAAGGCGAGGTTCTTCCAAAGTAGTCTCTTGATGAAGATGTGCTTGCTGCTATTGGCAGGCGTTGAAGGATGTGGAAAAAATTCTCCATCATTTCATCCCTCTGTCGCGCGAGAGCTTTCTCAAGAAACAGACTGATAGGATCGTCTGCTCCATCGTTTTTCTTTTCTTCCTCCATTGAGGGTTTCTTGGGTGTGCAAGAGAAATTATCTTCAAGAGAGACAAGCTCGAGACCCAAATTTCTATACTCGAACCGTGTCAGGGACATGCACTGAAAAATGATCAAGAGCAACCTGCTCTCATACCACTGATCCAGATTATTTTCGGCACGAAATGAGAGCAGAGATATAATAAATAAATGCACAGAGATATCACAGATATTCAATAATATAACATAAATGTATCACATATACAACCATAAACACAGATATATAGTAATACACGATTTCTATTAATCAAAGAAATGTATAGAGACTATAAAAATACAGAGTGAAGACTCGCTAGAATAGTGGAAGCTTATCTCTGAGAAGAGATGTGATGGCTACTCACATTCGTAAGAAGATGATTACAATGAGGATATGAAGGCCTTTTTACAATAAAAAAGAATGCCAAAAACTCTAGAAATCCAAAAACATAACCCGAGGAAATGAAGCGCCAAAAGTCATGTAGGCCCCGTTTGGGTAAGTTAGTGCATTAACTTCCCGGGGTCGTAACTTTTGCATACGATCTCCATTTTAGGCGTATGATAGCCTGCTGGAAAGGTATCATTGAGGCAATTCTTTTTGGGGCCTAAATTTTTTTGTAGGATATCATTGAGAACCTCGATCATGAAAAACATTCATTTGGGCCCTCAAATTGGCCTAGGAAGTTAAAAACTGCTAAAAATAGTAAATTGCCAAAATTACCAGAAAACTATTTTGGGCCAGTCGAAAAAGGTGGGAAGCCATTGATATCCATCTGGATCAATCCTCCCTCCTTAGGAAGAAATGGTATCCATTGCATTGAGTTCCCGGGGGAGAGGGAAAAGCATTTGTTGAATCTGCATCTAGGTGAGTTGCTTGCCTTACTAGAGACGTCGCACTGCTCAGTTTGTGGAAGTCTGTCACGAACCTATTGAGGCTGAGGTTGTTCAACAAGTCGGGCTACATGAGAGGATGGTGTGCAAAAGGAATCTTTTTTTTTTGCTACAACCTTTTCGACTTGCTTCTGTTGGATATAAGGTGCTTGGGGCGAGGGTGTAGTGGTTCCAATGTCCTTATGCTCCCCTTTTGAACATATTGTGAAGAAGCTAAATTCCACAGTATGAGATACTACCTTGTGACACTTTTTAGATGGAACAATAGTTAGAACTACATCTGTTATTCTGTAGAGATGACCCCCCAAGGAAACAATGACACTGTGGGGTCGAGACTCATAAACAACATGGCGTTTCCACATATATGGTTGGCCCAAGAGAACATCACAAACATCCAGTTGGGAAACATTACATAATACTTCATCCTTGAAGGGTTGGATTCCATATGACAATCGACATTGTTGGATGACACAAAGATATCATCCTTGGTGAAGCCACTTGATGTTGTATGGCTGCGGGTGGGGTGTTGTCGACAATCCCAACTGTTTGATGACCTCTACTGAGATGAGGTTCTTCTGACTTCCACTATCAACAATAAAATGCAGCGGGGTCCCCTTCACCCACATCTGTGAATGAAAAAGGTGCTCCTCCTCTTCCGGATCTGTTGGTTATTCTGGTTGAATTGCTGGGTCACGACAATAGCAGTGGGGCCTGCATCAATGATCTATCTTTTACCAGTATTTTCAGAATCAGATTCTGAATCAGGGTTCGGCTCCTTGTCTTTGATCTCGGCCACCAATGATTGTTTTGAGCGACATTCATCGGTGTTGTGCCAGGGGATTTTGTGGAAATCGCACCATTTTCCAGTGTCCTTCTTTGTCTTCCCGTGACCCTTCTTTTCTTATGGCTTGGACTTGTTTTCAGGAGACTGTTTGTTAGGGCCATCTTTGTCATACTTTGGTTGTTGCAGATTTACAGATCCAAAATCCCATTTGTTCTGGTGCTTAAATTTCTGCTCGATTTTAACAACATATCGATAAGCAACACCGAGTGATGAGATGTCTAGAAAATCCATTTCAATTTGAATGTATCTATGTACAACCCCATGGTATTTCAGAACCAAATGTCGTTCAGAGTCTTTGATACCCAGCTTGGTGCACAAGGTATGGAAGGTATTAGTGAACTATGGAATTTCTTGGCCCCTCTCTTGCCGTAGTGTGGTCCATCTCATGTACTGGTCCTCATAGTTGCCAACAGGGTAATACTGTTCCTTTATCGCATCCACAAAAAAATCTCAACTAGGCTCGACCCCATATATTCCAGACTCCTATGTGGAACTTTTCTCCCAGTAAGTTTCCCACCAATGTTTGATACGAGGGAGAGATTTAAGGAGTGTGAAGGTGATCTTTTCTCTGTCAGAAAAATTGTGAACAAATAAATAACCTTCTAGTATATTTAACCATTTGTCTAGGGCTTCTGCATCTATCTATCCTTCAAATACAAGAATATCAAAATTAAATTGTACCTTGAAAGGTGAGGTGATTCCAAAGTGGCCGCTTGATGAATATGCACCTGTTACTATCAACAGGCATTGAAGGATTTGGGAGAAATTCTCCATCATTTCGTCCCTCTGTCACGTGAGAGCTTGCTCAAGCAACAGACTGATAGGATTGTCTACTCTGTCATTTTTCTTTTCTTCCACCATTGAGGGTTTCTTAGGTGTGTAAGAGTGACTATCTTCAAGAGAGACAAGATCGATACCCAACTTGGTATACTCGGACCTCATTGGGGACATGCACTGAAAAATGATCAAGAGGAGCCTGCTCTGATACCACTGATCCAGATTATTTTCGACATGAAATGAGAGCAGAGATATAATAAATAAATGCATAGAGATATCATAGATATTCAATAATATAACAAAAATTTATTAGAGATGAAACCATAAACACATATATACAGTAATACACGATTTCTATTAATCAAATAAATGTACAGAGACTGTAAAAATACAGAGTGAAGACTCGCTAGAATGGTGGCAGCTTATCTCTGAGAAGAGATGTGATAGCTACTCGCATTTGTAAGAAGATGATTACAATGAGGCTATGAAGGCCTTTTTACAATAAACAGGAATGCCAAAAACTCTAGACATCCAAAAACCTAACCCTAGGAGATGAAGTGCCAAAAGTCATGTGGGCCCCATTTGGGTAAGTTAGTGCATTAACTTCCCGGGGTCATAACTTTTGCATACGATCTCCGTTTTAGGAATATGATAGTCCGTTGGAAAGGTATCATCGATGAGATTCATTTTGGGTCATAAATAATGCAATAGGCCATCATTGAGAACCTATATCTCAAAAAACCTTCATTTGGGCCCTCAAATTGGCCCAAAAGTTAAAAACTACTAAAAATAGTAAATTGCCAAAATTGCCAGAAAATTGTTTTGGGCCAGTCGAAAAAGACGGGTGGCCACTGATATCCACTTGGTTCAATGGAAAGTCATGTAAATCTAGAAAGGTCATGATAATTTGACTATATTTTGGTACCAGGTCCCTAGAGTCTGAAAGAAAGTTCACGAGCCAACATTCTATAGGTTAAGATCAACTACAAAAGTTCTGGTATGGTTATTAGCTTGTTTTAATGCTTATATTTTCTTATTATGTTCTGAGTGATTGAGGAATTCTTGGTGTGATGGTTGTGGTACTTGGACATGGTATATGTTGGATAGTTGGCTAAGTGAGCAACAATCTTATGTATGGTACAATACTCATTTGGTTCTTATAGTTTACATCTTTGAGCTACTTTTACTTGGTTGAAGGATATCTATTCTATATGGTGGTATATGCATGATGGGAATGCATAGGTTGTTAGATATTCTTCATTGATGACATGGTACAAAAATACACATGTTGATGGTATGGTATATGGCACAGGTTGTACATGGTTGATGCTTGTTCACGATGATGTATCTTTTGATTCATGATTGATGCATGAGATAGTATGTATGTTGGTATACAATTGATGTATGGTATGGCATAGGTTTACATGGTTGATGATATAATAATAGAGTTGTGACAATGATAGAGACAATGATTATGACAGAGTTGTGATAGAGGTTGTGGTAGTGGAAAAGTATGTGACAGTTGATCTACATTTATATTTCAGAGCGGTAGGATAGGAAAAGGAAAGGTGGTTGTAGCCACCTTTTGATTTTATCGGGAGAACCTAAGGGGTTTTATCCTCCTTCTAGTTGGGGTCATAGAATCAGAGAGTTGTATCTTCCTTCAGGTTAGAGCCTGAGAATAGGGATGATGCAGACCCCCCCCTTCTCCCCTTAGGCGCTGCTAATCTCCCGGTCAAGGATCGATCAAGATACTAAGTCAGATCGACTCTTTGGGTCTCTTCTAGACCGAAATCCATTTACACAAGCCCTTTTTCCATGTCACATGTCGTATGAGACACGCAGGACCTCTCCATAGCGCTGGTCAAATTTTCACTGCCAATGGGTGATAGCTATTCTGACTAATCCCCTTTCTTCCACATGACCTAGGGTTGTGACTGTGGGCCACCTCCCTACGTGACTTTGTGATTCATAGATTTTGCGAGTTGCCTTCTCTATTTTTCTTGAAACCTGAATCAACGAATTGCAAAACCAATGAGTACTAGCTCCTTTTCCTCAAGCCCTTTAATATGACATCGAGTTATAACCTGGGGCTCAACTATCGAGTTCTTCAGGACTTCTCCCTTCACGTATTTCGATAATATCTTATCTCCTTCCTTCCGAAATCTGAACCCTAAACTTCCCTCGTGTCAGATCGACAGTCCACATTTTCTCCACAACCAACGACCGTGATCACTTTCACAAACTTGGACTTCGCGATTTCCCACTACTCCTTACCTCTAGCTTTCCTTCTTTGTGAATCAGTGAAGATATGATCTCTTGCCACATGTCCTTCTTCAATGGGCAGCCAGGATTGCCTCGCGATTTCGGACCTCGCAAGTTTTCCCTCAGCTCCTTGCAAATATTCTGAAGTCCGATTCCTTGAACTCTTAGATATGCTTCCACTTGTTTCCATGGATGATGGATGGTCCCAATTGTCTTCGGGAATTCGGGACTTTGCAATTCTTCTCTCTTGTATGATTAAAGAAACTCAAGTTCATGCACTTACCTCCATATTCAACGACTATTGGTCCTTCGTGCCCAGATTCGATGGATGAGATCTGTTCCTCTCCTGCGCACTCATTCCTCCCATTTGGACTCTGATCCAATGGTCCATATTCTTCACAGTGGTCGATCCAATGACCATTGTTGCTCCTCCTCCTGAGTTTATGCTTTCTTCTAGTTTGGAAGAATTTCTAAGTGTCAAAGGATGTGGCCTTTGATCTTTCTCCTACGAACCCGACTACTTTGGGTCTTGTCCGTGCTTCTGAAAACACTATCTCTCCTGATATTTTCCTCACTCAAATCTCCAAGGGTATCGGTCCTTCTACTTCCTTCAATTGAATTTCTAGTGCTCTCCCGACACTTTTTGTGCTCAACTTCCTAAGATTTCAAACTTGAAACAATTTGACCTCTACGTGCACTCCTTGCGCTTTGACTAGCCTTCCAATGGTTGTCTTTCAACACTTTGTTTGAGTGTTGGCCCAGTGCACTCCTTGCATAGGTATTCCTCCAGAGTATTCAATAACTTTGTATCACCTTGAGCTTCAACTACCCGGACCTCAAATGTCTCTTCCCCTTTATTCCTCGAAGGAGTATATGTGCCCTCTTGGCAAATTCGGCTCAAGCATTCCTTGCTAAGATTAGAGAGTGTTCAACAACTTTGTGGGTGTCTTATCCTTGATGCTTGATGTGGGAGCATCGTAAGCAAGCACAAAAACAGAAGGACAGTTGGATATCCACCAACATGCATTTTGAGGATGTTTTGAATTTGGAAGGATGAAGCATTAATGTAATATCTGGAGAGGCATAAGTGCTCTTAAATGTTTTGGAAATTGTAACGCAGATCTTGAGCGGTAGCTCTCATCTATCAGTTGTAGTCAATTAATGTAATGAATGAAAAGTAGATGTAGGCTTTAATTCTATTTGATAGCTTAGAGTTCTAGGGGGTAATTTGGTTGTTATGTGCCTTCTCTGCACAGTCTTCTCTCCAGAGTATTCAGTAACTCTGAGGCTCCTTGAGTCTGTGAATTCTTCTAGTGTGCCCTCCTAGCACGTTCTTCCCTGAACTCGATTCAAGATTTAGATACACACTCCATGCATTGTCTCACAGAGTCTTCAACACTCTGTTGTGCACTCCTTGCACAACCTAAAGAACCCAGAAACAATTCAAAAAATCTCAAACAGATAGTGGATTCTATCTATCCCTGCATATGGAATCTATCACATACATATACAACATAAATAAAAACACAAGTGACATTCATTCATAAACATATAAACACACACAGAATCATATGCAGGAAAAATTGCTCTTTTTCATTAACATGAATGTCTGATTACAATATGTGTAGGCTGGACTATAATAGAGTCTCATCTCTCTCAAACCAAATTATTCTACCTCTTATTCAATAATAGTACTCCTCTAACCACATCATTTGGGCATGCCATGCATCTACATATATGGGAAGGTTCCTAGGGTTCCCTTCGACTACCTCTCCTATCAAAGTAATAGCTAAAAACTACTCAAGCTCCTTTACATTCAAGACTGAGAGTGAAACTCCCAGATATCTCGCGATCATTTAGTTTTCGAGCATTTCTCTCTCCTTCAATCATCCATTCAAAACAGATCTACAGGAAAATACTAGCTTTTAGATTCCAAATAATTAAAAAGGTATGCTATGGAGCTGATTTTTCCCTCCACGTGGGCTTGTTGACGATGCTCCTGCATCATACTCCATGAATTTGAAAATCATGAGCTCCTACTCATGGATCCCTCTACTATGTTTTTGAGATCCTCCAGGGTCCCATACTTGAAATTGGTGCTGTCCACTTGCTCCTTTTCCTTGCTTCTTCTTCTTCCCTTTTGTTCCTACAGGTCCTCTTCTATTCCATCCTTCTATGATCAATGCTTCTTGTGCTACTTCCAGCATCAATCTCTTTATCTTCTCTTTTTCTTTGTACAACTGGTCCACTGGTTGGTTTTCCTCCTGCAGTCTGCTCTATTGCATCTTTTCTTCATTAATTTCCAACTTAACTTGTTGGATGAGATGCCTTTGCATCTTTACCCTTCTCTCCAGGTCCTCTAGTTCTTCACACATATCAACAAGGTCCATGCTATCTGTCACTTCCTCCTTTGTTGTAGGTTCACATTCTACAGTTATCTCTTACTCATCTTCCTGGTTGAAAATTTTGAGCCATTCCTCTCAATGCTCTTCTCTCTCCATATCTTAGGTACATTGAAGTCTGTGCTCTTTCTCCTTTTTACCAACCTGATCAATATGAACCTCCATATTATCTTCATCTCTTGTGGCACTAGTTGGCCACTCCGTTGTAGACTCCATTTATATAGTCTCATCACTGAGTTGCTTCTCAACTTCCTCCTCTGACAGATTGACTTCTATCATCTCCTCTTGTGTTGGTTCAACTCCAACTTCCTCCAGCTTCTCCCCAGGATGGTATGCTCCTCCACCTATTTCCAATTTATCCTATTGGATGTGCTTGCTTTGCACTATCACCCTTCTCTCTAGGGCTTCCAATTCCTCATACAACTAAACAAAATCTATTTTGTTTTCTTCCTCTTCTGTTGCAGGCTCCAGTGCTGCAGTCATATCCTGTTCAACTCTCAGGCTGAAATTTTTGAGCAATTTTGTTGAATGTTCTTCTCCTACAATTTGCATGACTGTCTCTTGGCAGACATCTTCTAGTTTTGGATTGTCCAACCAATCTTCCAACATCTTCATCTCTTTCTCCCATTGAGTGAGAAATTCATATGAATTCTCCTCTTTTTATATTGGGGCAGACATTAGTGTCTCCTCCTCCTCCTCCTCTTTGATAGTCCTTGCTAGCTGTCTTTCCTTTGTTGCACCTACATCACATACAGAGTTAGATTTAAAAGCATTTGTCTCCATGGCCTCTTTATTGGATTCTTTTTGCACTACTTCCTCATGTGCAACACTTGTATTAGCCTCCACTGGACTATTTAGAAGGAATATTTGAATTCCCCCAATGATCAGAACACACCTTTTACCTTCTTCCATCAACACTCCTTGTTGATACGAACTCTCAACTAAGTTAATCTCTTCTCCCTTTCCCACCTGACAACTAGGGATTTTCTCTATGCCCACCTGACATTCTATGAGATCACCTGATCTCTCTCCATTGCCCACCTCACAACTTGAACTTCCATCACTGCTCTCCTGGAAGTCTATGAGATCATCCACTGATCTCCTTCCATTGCCCACCTAGAAACTTGAAAGTTCACTTCTTCCCCCATGACAGTTTATGAGATCCTTAACTAATCTCTTCTCCTCATCATCACTGAGGTTCATCCCAATCTCTGGTTCACATATGTGAATCACTTTCTCCTCTGTGTCACTGAGGTTTTCAACATGCCTCAACCACTTCCTCATTGTCTGTTGCTTCTTTATGGACAACAACTTTTGGACATGACACTTCACTTTGCTTTTCAAAGGGAATTCATATGTCCAGTGCACCTTTGTCTCCTGTTGCATCTTCAATGTTAGTTGTTCCATTCTTGCTCTTATATCAATGAGCTATTTGTCAATTTTTTCTTTGTTTTTCTTCTGGGGGTATCCTCTTCGACCACACTTATGGAATTCAATAGCCATATTTTCTATCTTCAGCCCTCCTAGCTATCTATCATTTATTACACACCTTGCAATAGTCTTGAGAGAGCATTATTATCCTATCTCCTCCTTCACCTGCTGTCTACAGGCGAACTTCAACTCTAATACCACTTGATGCATACCCCCCCCCATCACCCCTCAGGGGCTGCTGACATCTGGGTCAAGGATTGATCAATATACTGAGTTAGATTGACTCTTTGGGTCTTTTCTAGACTCCAAATCCATTTACATAGGCCCTTTTTTCCCATGGCACAGGTCGTATGAGACCCACGGGCCCTCTCCATAGCGCTGGTCAAATTTTCAATACCAATGGGCACTAGCTCTTCTGACTAAGCCCCTTCCTTCCACATGACCTAGGGCTATGACCATGGGCCATCTCCCTTCGTGACTCTATGCTTCGGAGTTTTTGCGAGCTGCCTGATCTATGTTTCCCAAAACCTAAATCGACGAATTACAAAATCGACGAGTACTAGCTCCTTTCCTTCAGGCCCTTTAATATGGTGTCAAGATATAATATGGGGTTCAACTATTGAGTGCTTTAGGACTTATCCCTGCATGTCTCTCGATAATATCTTACCTCCTTCCTTCAAAAATCCAAACCCTAAACTTCCCTCGTGTCGGATCGATGGTCCACGTTTTCTCCACGACCAACGATTGTGATCACTTTCGCGAAATCGAACTTCGCAAGTTCCCACTACTCCTAAGTCTGGATTTACCACTTTGTGAATTAGGGAAGCACTGATATCTCTCCATGTGTCCTACTTCAATGGGCGGACAGGATTGCCTCATGATTTCAGACCTTGCGAATTTTCCCTCAGGTCCTTGCAAATATTCTGAAGCCTGATTCCTTGAACTCTCAAATCTTCTTCCACCTGTCTCCCTGGATGATGGACGGTTCCAAATTTCTTCAGGACTTAAGGAATTCTCAAGTGCTCTGTCTTGTACGCTTAATGAAACTCAATTTCTGTTGGCAGCCACCAATTCTGTCAATTTTATCATGATTAAAAGCTACCACAAAGAGATAAAATATTTTTGTAGCTACCTCCTCCTTAATTTTAAAATTCATTCTGTCTTTTGTCTTCAAGGCGATTTATTGGGCTAACTTATTTTATAAGTTTTTGTTTACATTTCGTTTGTTTTGTTTAAATTTCATGACTGCAAGCATGCAATTCAAACAAAAACTTGGCTTGGTAATGATTCTACAGTCTTTGTTTCTCTTCTTTTCTTTTACCAAAGAGATTACATTTTAAGGGAACCTATATGTTGCTAAATTGAAGTTCTATAAGCTCATTTATTAATCGACTGCCACTTTGGTTTTGTAATATGGGATTATCTATGGTTGATTGTATGGTTTGATCATTTATCCATAATCGCGCTGCAACCTTTGGTTAACAATTGTTACATGCTCTTTGCTATATCAGTCATATCACTTTCGTGTCACTTGGTACAGGTCTTATGTACCCACAACTACACCTCACCCTGTTGTCATGTACATTTAATTATCTTCATTCATTGTTTGAATTGGAATTTGATCATGGTTGGGGTTTTGATATTCATTATGTCTAATTTTCCATAGGCCTGCATGTCATCTTCTTTTTCTATCTCTCCAAACTTAAGTTATTAAACATGACATTCTCCAAACTTCACAGGTCACAGCCCATTGTGGTTTTCACAGACCTCTCCTTACTACTCATTTATTGGAAGTTGAAGCCTCCCTCTAGTGATATATACTATGTATATTTGATATTGACCATGGCCCCTGTGGTTCGAATAGAACCTAATGGCTGTCAGGCCCTTCTTTCCCATGACGATGCCATAAATGATTTGCAGGCTCACGGTTGGGATATCTTCATCCATAAATTCGAAGGCTATAACCCGGTGGTCGCACAAGCCTTTGCTCAAATGTTTGATGGGTTTAGAGCCAAATTTGGGGATGTGGAATTAGAGGTCACAAAGGACTCTATAGCAGGGGCAACATGACTCCCACAGGAAGGCGAAAAGTGGTTCAAAAATGTTGAACTGGAAGACGTTCCATGGAGCTTGTTGATGGTCTCTTGCAAATCTACCTTCTTCCTTAAAGGTATTCCTATTACCCTCTTGAAACCTCGATGTCATGACCTTATTTTGATTCTGAAATAGTTTATAACATGTGAGGGCAGGTCTGGTTTGGTATTTGTATACCACATACAACTATTGATGTTGTTCCTAGGGTTTAAACTAAGCATGCCCTTCTATTTGTTGATGAGCCTATATAAAATGCCAAAACATTATAAGAGATAGATCTTGAACCCTATGTCAAGCCTCTTTCACCACGATCTTATAAGGATTTTGTTGGTATAACACCTGTCTCAAATTGAGGACACTTGGGAAATATTCCTGAGTCGGAACAATTTTTCCCAACCCGAAAGCACAGTGAACTCACCTTTAAATGTAAACCCCAATTCTGATAATCTCGTGACCCAGAGTCAAGATTTTGATTCACATAATGACTGTGAAATTAATGAACTGGTTTCTGTTGCTTTGCAATCCCCCATGGGTAAAAAACCACGATGTATTTGTACACCTAGAAAATCATTAGAAGAGGTAGTGGATGTTTTAAAAGAGAAGGTTTCTTCTGATCTTGTTAATGAACCGAATCAGGGTTTTAATGACAAACCTGTTGTTAAGAAAATCCATAAGAGTAAGAAACAGGATAACTCAGATTTGATTTTTATGAACAAGAGAGTTGGCCGATTGATATCCAAGAGTCTGTGAAATTGAAAGAAGGATCATTTGAGCTCGATCTCAATGATTGAGGTCAATGATCACTTCTTAGACGATGATATCAACAATTTCCTTGCACTAGAAGATCTGTATAATCAGTGTCTCAAGAACGAAACTACTGGTCAAGCTAAGCAATATGAATTTCTCTTTAGACTACCTCTGTTTCTAAAAGGCCAAGAGGGATTTTCTCTCATTAGCGATGACTTGAAACAACCCACAGGAAGAGACAAAGCATCCATTTCTGAGTATGTGTTACACATTATTTTTGTCACCCTTATGAACGCTAATGATGTAAACCTATCTGTTGCCTTCAGAAGGGTCAGTGGCTTGAATTCCTAAAGGAAGAAGGGAGAATAACTTTTACTGAGAGAAGAAGTTGTGTTTTCCTTTGTAAAAACCCTATTTTGGAGGATTTCTATGGGTTGTACCATAGCTAGGGTGCAAAAATGTCTGATTTCCGTAGGCTTCACTATAGCTAGGGCATAGAGTTTCTGTAGGCTGCACTATAGCTAGGTCGCAGTGGCCTTTGTACGTGGGAAAATGAGCATTTTCTCGTTGCTTCTAGAAGGAGAAGCTTCTATGGTGAGGTGGCCCCTGAATGGTTTGGATCTTACTCGCTTTCATGATTTAGTGGGATCATCCTAACCTCCTCACCTTATCCTCTTCAACTTGTAAAAGGAGAGGAGCTCCCATGGAGAAAGTTAGCTTGATTGGGTTGGAAAGTTCTTGAGCCTTTGAGATTATTTGTTTTTGGCTTGGGATTGTTAGCTTGGTTAGAGTGGCTTTGAGATTTTATTTGTCAAGATAGATTGTGAGTAGCTATCAGATACACATTCTCAGAATCCATTGGAGCAAGAAGTGTGTGGGAAGCAAGGAACTATTGGAAGGAACTTTACGACATCAAGGCATCTGGTTGTAATATCTCTTTCTATTATTTAATATAATACAGTGGCATGCTTATTTCCCATAGAATTATCTTTATTTTATTGCATAATTTCTTGATCATATGCATAGGTTGTCATTGAATATATTTTACTTCTTTCACTTTGGTTGGTTTGTGTTTCACTGCAGGATCAGTATCACAAGAGCACCAGAGAGAAATAGGAACAACTAAGATATAAGGAAGAGACACTTAAAGGTATGTCTCTCATCTATTGTTCAGTAGCAGATTTGATGATTAGAGCCTAGGGAAAGCGCCATGTCTTGTCGTGTTTTTTTCTAGATCTAGGTGGATCTAGGGAGATTAGTTTATGTCCACATTTACCGATTTATTCGATAACAGCACGCTCAACCTCGACCTTCTATAGTACCAGTACATTGTGACAATTACTTAGACTGAGTAGAACGCTATTACAGGAACATATGTAATTTAGAGGCACAATTAAAACATCTGGTTGTTCGCAATTCTCTACTTGAACGAGAAAATCAAGAGTTGAAGGCATGCACAAATCGGGCAAGTAAAAGGCCCAAGAGATCCGGTAATATAATCATCAAACATGCAACCAAATTCAACCCCCTTCATTAATTCAAAACTATCTGACCCTTCACTATCTAATTTCTAAAATGGTAAACATTGTTTTTTATTTTATTCCATTTTATTCTGTTATGAAAATCAAATAGGAAGATTTAATTTTGATTTTCTCTGTTAATATAAGACTAGCTGCAGAATCTCACTATTCTATAGCCAATCTATTTCTGAATGTTAGTTGGCATTATTTTCTAAATATCAATTTTGTTTTGTTATCTACAGGAAAATGTTGATTATGGTGTTATTTACATAGAGAAACTATCTTGGATCATGAACTTTATAGTTCCGTAGCTTCTTTCTTTTTCATAAAACTTTGTTATTATGTAATAAATTTTGACAAACCAAATCCTACAGGAATGGTTTCCTGTTGTACTATTTTTGTAAAAAAATCTATTTTTGGGGGATTGCACTCTATCTTGCATGATGAGATTTTGTTAATCCAAAACTAGTTTAAATAGTTATCATTGTTAGTAGTGAAAATAACATTTGGCCGGGATACTTTATGGACATGTGATTTTGAGAACTGATATGGAGAAGCTACTTACCATTGGATTTAGACATGTTTGATGCTTACCCCATTATGTTCTTTCATTTCCTCGATCTTATGAAATATTATTATGTTTGATGCAACTTTAGTTTGGTTATCATATGGTGTTTCATATTATTAAGTATTTTGATGTTGTCTATAATTTGTTATTCCATTTTTATATCTGTGATTAATCTGTCATTTGATTACAATTGATTTATTCTGGATATTAAATGATAGATAATATTAATGCTTTGAATTGAGTTTCCTTTCATTCTAAGTGTTGATTATCATAAGATCACCGGATCTTTACATTTATCACTCTGTTTCTATATTCTCACTTCAACACGCCTTTGAATTTATTCTCAGAGTATTAGCATTGTTCTTTCATAGGTTTCCCTCACATGCAGGACAATTAGGAGCTCGAATTACACAGGAAGATAAACTCAGTTAATCGATTAGTTACATGTTAGTTTGTTTGCTATTTAGTTAAATTATTTATTAATGAAATAATATAGCATGAATTAGCTTTGACTATTTATGTATTCTTATTTCATTCATATTTCCTTAGAATTCATTAGTTTTAGATATTTAAATATTCAAAAATAAAACAAAAAATGTATGTGCTTTCTTTATATCTTTATGAACACTTTTAAGAACATCCATTTCACAAGATGAAAAGTAAATCTTGCAAGCTGTATATAGTCTATATATAATCATATGCACATATTCATGTTTTTATTTGAACAGTTGTAATTAGTAAATTTATACTCTTAGTATCATAGCTTTTAGATTAGTTTCTTTTCTTTTATTATTTTTAGGACTTTAGTTGGCCAACAGAGCCATTAAACCCATCAAGTCATTTCATTCCAAACAACTTGGGTTATTTAGACAACCCTGGTCTAGATTTGACCTTCCATTTGATGGTGTGTCACATATGCCCGTCAACAAATGGTGCTAGAAGGAGGGCCTAAAATTAATTGATGGCACGTGGAGGTCATAAGACTCCCCCACACACTCGCACTCATGTCGTAATGCATAGTCACTTCGACACAAACGTTACACTTGAAACAATAACTACCTCAAATGATAACCCTGGTATTCCTGTCGAACCAGTGACACCACTTCCTCAAGGGATTGATGTCCAAGAAATTTCCCACTAGTCACTCATAAGAACTCATAGTGCCTTATCCCATATTAGAC
Organism: Picea engelmannii; assembly: GCA_009831015.1. Lineage (NCBI taxonomy): Eukaryota > Viridiplantae > Streptophyta > Pinopsida > Pinales > Pinaceae > Picea > Picea engelmannii. Next base: position 72,582 of record ML834675.1, on the reverse strand, counting down.
AGCCTGGTAGGCAACTCAATCAACCCATTTACTTTACAAACCTTCAAGAACAACTTCAAGGCATTGGTCTGCCCGATAACCGTTTAGGTGGTAATACTACTAATCCTACTGAAGCACCTATCCTTGGTGCTGGAGGATCTGGTATCCCACCATCCCCACCTGGTTCTTCTCCATCTTCTTCAGGAGGAGAGTCTTTAGACGAAGGCAGTTCTTCATCTGAACCATCTCAGCCTTCAACACCACCAAATTCCATGGAAAACCAAAATAATCCTGCCATACCTTGGCTCGATCAAGATGTTGTGGCCATGCTTGGACCCCAACACCCATTACCTAAACATCCGGAGAAATGGATGCCCAAATTCGATCCATATTCAAAACAATCAGCTGAGGATCACATCAAGAAATTTATTCTAGCCATTAGACTCCAGAATGTGGAACACGTAGATGTAGTGTGCAGATTATTTCCTTATACTTTTGAGGGAAATGATTCCACCTGGTATTTCTCTCAACAGCCCCAGACCATCATCTCTTGGGACAAGTTTGAAACTTGTTTTCTAGAAAAAATTGGAGATGATAAATCTCTAGAAGTCTTGGTTATGGAACTCTCTAGCTTAAAAATGAACCCTAAAGAAAAAGTGAAGGACTTTAACTAAGGGTTTATGACGTTAAAGAATAAAATCCCTCTAGATTCAATGCCTACAGAAATCTTAATTGTTGCATATTATACTAAGGCCCTGCATAATAACATAGCCATATGGGCTAAAAGGTCCAAAAAGAACATGTTGTTAGAGGACTTTGAGGAGGAAAGTCAAATTGAGAAAGATATACTGAGCTTAAAAGATAATCTTAGTAGTGAAGCTGAGACAACTTCATCTTCTAAGAAGAAAATAGAAATCCTCACTAGGCCTCCTCAACCTAAAAATCAACAAGAAGCATTAGACCTGGAGAGCTTGCATAAAGCGTTCTAGAAATTGTCCAATCAGGTCATTGACTTGAAAAGATCCACCAAGGAGGCATCTACAAGAAAAGGGAGTTTCAAACCTCCTTTTAGAAATCCTTTCCCTCCAAACCGGCCAAACCCGACCACTGAAGGTTTAAATTTTGAAAGTTTATAGTATGCTTTGCAAACAATATTAGAAGCGCATGACAATTATGTTTCTATTCCTCCTGAAAATTTTGATGATAGAGTTGAGGAAGAGGTACCAGAAGAGGAAGACTCATCTCCTTTTGTTTTCGGGCACTTGTGAGACAGTATTTTCCAAGCAAATTTTGAAACTGTCCACCCCTACAACACCAAAAGTGGACAGTTTCAAGCCTCCGCTAGAAGCAAGTAAAAATGTGTTTCCAAAACAAACAAAGAAAACTGAAACTAGACAAAATTTAGCTTCCGCAGTTTTAGAATATGATTTAATTGAAGATCTAAAAAAATAAAGGGAAAATATTTTTGTTTTTGAACTGCTGAAATTTCCTCTTATTTTCCAGAAAATGCTTCAAAGCATCACTGAAAACAACAAAAATAATGATGTTAGCAGAAAAAAATTAGCAGAAATTGATTCAAACGTAGCTAAAAACGTTCCAACTAAAAAGACATCTGAACATCAAGACAAAAGGGACTTAGCAGAAAAAATGGTAGCAAACTTAGATAAAACTGTTTCAGTCACAACAATAAAAAATCAACAGAATTCGATTGTTTCCTCACGAACAAATGTCCCCCCCTTTTTATTGACCTTTTAAATATTTAATAGGAATGTATATAATTGTATGGTTGACTCTGGTGCATCATCAAATGTGATTCCTCTTTTTGTATGCTAGAAAATTAATGCAGGAGTAAAACCTTATGATCTTAAAATCATTCAGCTAGATCAAACGAATGTTAATGAGATCGATGAGCTTAATAATGTGTTGATTAGATTATCATCCAATTCCAAAGTTCATCAGATAATTGATATTATCGTTGTTGATATCCCTGAATTTTATGGTCTTTTTTTAAGTAGAGATTGGTCAGAATAGTTGCACGGTTATTTTTCTACAGAATGGTCTCACTTGTGGCTACCTCAAAATGGACATCCTAACAAAATCAAAATAAAAAAAGAACGCTATCATAAGCATACCATGACATATCTGAACGTTCCAAATGAGCCTTTCGTTACCTCCATGAATTTGATTGAAACACAGGGAACGAATACCTTTTTCGGTAATTTCATGATCAAAATTTCCTCTGTTACTGATCCAGGACAATAATCTGAACTTACAACCTATACTCAGGTACCAACTTTTCCAAATACGCAAAGCACTTCTAATGACGAACAAATCTGGTCCCTATATTTCGATGGATCCAAATCTCGAGAAGGAACAGGTGCTAGCTGTGTGCTCATCGATCCTACAAGTAATAAAACATTTATTGCTTGTCAATTAGAGTTTGAATGCACTAACAACACAACCAAGTACGAGGAACTTTTGCATGGACTTAGGAAAGAACTGGAAATGGATGTGCAAAATTTGATAGTATTCGGTGATTCAAAAATTGTAGTCAAACAGGTAAGAGACACAGTAAACTGTTTGTCACCACATCTGAAAAGTTACCAAACTGAGGTATGGAGTTTAATGCATAGATTTATAGCATTTAATATAAATTCCATTCCTAGGATGAGTAATTTAGAAGATGATTTACTAGCTAATGTTGCTTCTAAATTGTTGCCCGCTGAAGGTCTTTCTCCTAATGTTTTTTCGATCAAATTTTTATTCAGGCAGTCGATTCCAGATAACATCACAAATTGGAGCATATTGGATGATGATCAACAGATCATTAAATTTCTACATATGGAGGACACCTTACAAGATGTAGTTATCGATGAAAGCACTCATGACGAGAATCTCCGAGACTTCACGGTAATATCTGATCCCCGATCTCCTGAATCAACATCTGAGCTAGTAAACTCTATCCCCATATCTGTTGTGATATTAGATAAATTTTATGACTTGCATGACAAGTTTAGATGGGTAGTCAATTGCAAAACTAATAGTTCCTCTTTGATCTATGAAACTATTAATTTAGGAACAAGAGATAATCCTCAAAATATTAATCTTGGAAAGGGATGTTCTGAGCAAGAAATATGCGCTTTCATAAAATTGTTTAAATAATTTAAAGATTTATTTTCTTGGACGTACGATGACTTGAAAATTTTTGATCCAAAAATCATACAACATGTAATCCCTATGAAACCCCAGACTCATCCTTTTCAACAGAAATTGAGGAAAGTAACTAAACAAATTACTAACTGCAAAGATAATTTTTCTGGTTAGGCATACTCAATGGGTGTCTAACTTAGTCCCTGTAAGGAAGAAAAGTGGTGAAATTTGACTTTGTTTCGATTTCTGAAACCTAAACCGAGCATCTGATAAAGACAACTACCTTGTTCCTCCAATGGAACAAATTATACAACAGGTGTCTAGTTCCGAAAGACTATCTTTGTTAGATGGTTTTTCGGGATACAACCAGGTCCTTATGTCTCCTAGACCAACTTAAAACCACCTTTCGTACCCCATGGGGCACTTACCCCTACAGGAAAATGCCTTTTGGAATGATAAATGCCGACACCACATTCCAGAGAGAAATGGATATTGCTTTCTATGGCCTCATTAACCAGTCAGTTGTGGTCTATCTTGATGATTTCACTGTCTTTTCTAAAAACAAGAAAGATCACTTATCTCACCTTAGGGATGTTTTGGAACGACGTCGCAAGTTCGACATATCTCTCTATCCTAAGAAATCGGTCTTTGCAGTAGAGCAAGGAAAACTGCTTAGTTTCATAGTATCTAAGGATGGAATTATTATTGACCCCGAAAGAAACCAATCTATTGCTAAACTTCCCCCTCCTTCTTCCAAAAAGTCCATGCAATCCTTTTTGGGTAAGATTAATTTTGTCAAAAGATTTGTCTCGAGTTTCTCAGAAATGGTTCAACCTCTAAAAAATCTAATTAAAAAGGATGTTTGGTACTGATGGGGACCTCAATAAATTCAGGCTTTATATTAAATTAAAAAATAAATAATAGAAGCCCCTTCCCTGATGAGTCCTAATTTTTCTTAGGATTTCATTCTGTACACTTTCGCATCTAACAGATCCTATGTTACTGTTCTTACACAGAAAAACGTTGAAAGTAATGAGATACCCATTTTCTTCATGAGCTCTTATTTTAAAGGACCAGAACTTAATTACGCCACAATGGATCAGTAGGCTTATGCTGTTTTTATAGTGGTGAAACACTTCAGGTCTTACCCTTTGAAATCCAGAACCAAAGGGATTGTTCCCTACCCTGCTGTAAGAAACTTGTTATTACAAAAAGAGCTAGGTGAGAAAAGGGTAAATTGGACGACATCACTACAAGAATATGGCCTTGAAATAACTCTTGCCCAAATTATTAGAGGTCAAGGCATGTGTAAACTAGTGGTTGATTCAATCAAGGAACAAGAAAGTCAAATAAACACATCAACTATAAATCAACATGAAGAAAAACGGATCAGTTGTGCACAATTTACGCCCAATTCTTGGTATGAGAACATTAGATTCTATTTAACGCATGGATATTCTCCCCACAATATTGATACCAAAAACAAAAGATCACTTAGACTTAAATTTTCATCTTTCCAGTTAATCAATGATATATTATTTCGAAAGAACTTTTGTGGTATTTTTTTGCATTGCTTAGAAAAGGAGGAGTCTGAAAGAGTGTTGGCTAAACTTCATGCTGGTGAGGCTGGTGGTCACTTTGGTGGAGATAATACTACCCACAAAGTGTTAAGGGTTGGATAATGTTGGCCTACCCTGTTTAAAGATGCCCATACGTTGTCCCGCAAATGTGTAATCTACCAAAAGGCTGCAGGACGGGTGAAAAAGACAACTTTTCCTTTGCAACCTATTACTGTAGACACACCTTTTCAGCAATGGGGCCTAGAAATTATAGGATCGATCAATCCCCATTCTTCACAACAACACAAGTACATCCTCACAGCAACAGACTATTTTACAAGATGGTCTGAAGCTTTATCTTTAAAGGTGGTCAACACCAATCAGGTAGTGTCTTTTCTCAACTCCCATATCATCAATCAATTCAGAATTCCTAAATTTCTGGTTTTTTACAACACCTCTTATTATTCGTCCCTTGATATGAATGTTTTTGTTGTGGAAAAAGGGATTAAACTGAAGTATTCTGCTAGCTACTACCCTCAAGGGAATGGTCTAGTAGAATCGACAAATAAGAATTTAATCAAGATTATAAAAAGGACAGTTTCAGAAAACCACAAGAATTGGCACAATGCACTGTACAATGTAATTTGGGCTGATAGGGTAACTCCAAAATATTTTGTTGGTAATTATCCCTTCTTCCTCGTTTATAGAAGAGAATCCATCCTCCCCCCACATGTCTTACTTTCTTCTCTGCAATTATCGCAGAAAGTTCAAGGAGAAGAGTGTTCGCCTCTAGAAAACTGGATAAATTATTTATTAAAACTAGAAGAGGTGAGAACACAAGCTAAACAGAAACTGGATCAACACTAGCAAATTGTGAAGAGCTAGTTTGATGCAAATTCTTCTTCTGATAAGAATTTTGATGTTGGGGATTTGGTTTTCAAGTGGGACAAAGCCCACGAGGATAAGGGGGAACATACCAAGTTCCAAAACCTGTTGTTGGGACCATTTGTAATTTATGAAAAATTGGGTCCTAGCTCTTTTCGTCTGCATAACTTGGAGGGACAGCCAGACACTTTCCTAGTGAATGGCGAGGCTCTCAAGAGGTATTTCACTTGATGATTTATGATCCACCTCTTGTAAATATTTTTAATTTTCTTTTCTGTTTTTTATTTTGGTCCTTTTCATTTTGCTTGATTTTGATTTGTTTTCTAAAATGATTATGTCTGAATCACCATTCATTTGTTAAAGGGAATCAAAATTGTTATTCATTAGCAGCAGTTGGTAACATTTCGAGCACCTGAATAGTAAATGCTAAACTCAGAACAACAGAAGTAAGTTTCTATTCAATCAATGTTTCTAGTTTCTTATTAAAATTACAGGAAGATGCGATTATCCTTAACAAACTTCTAACATCCTCCCTATTTTAATGAGGACAACTCAACTATGATTACCTATCCTAGAGATGATCTGTTAACATAAATCTAATTTCCCAAAACATGATGAAAGTCATCATAACAAACAAATAATTCTTAAATGATCAATTGTTGCATTACCAGATTATGAGCTCTTAAATATCACCCCTCTCTCTTGAATATCATGAAGTTCCAGAAATTTATAAATAAGTTTTAGAGAGTTGGAAGCACTATAATGTGTGGGAATTGTATGTAAACCCATCGGGACACTGAACATGTCTGCTGGCAGCAGGTAAATGCACACATGATACCAAGGCAACTTCGTCGGGGTACTGAACAGGCCTGCTGGCAGCGAAGCAATGCCGGGTTTAGGAAGATTCTCAAGTATATATTTTAATTTGATCAAGTGTGAAGATGTTTTTTTATCATGAATGCATGACTCTTGGACAGGATAGAGGTACTAGAGTGGGTTAAATGACATCCTTGTTGAGGCTATGGACGCTTGTTGGAATCAGTGGCCCTGTCAACGGTATCGAAGTCATCTGTATAAACATTGCTACAGCTATGATCTAAATAAGATACCAGATTACATTTTCGGACGAAAATACATCCAATGCTAAAACTACATTATTTTTTGAGTTATGATTGGAACGCTTTATTTGTCATGAATTGTTTCTAAAAATTTATTTCATCTGTGCCCCTAACATAAATTTTCTAGTGATGCAGAGATAATTGCTTCGCCCAACATGTCACCATTGTTGGAAACCACCAATTCTGTCAATTTTATCATGATTAAAAGCTACCACAAAGAGATAAAATCTTTTTGTAGTTGCCTCCTCAATTTTAAAAATGATTTTGTCTTTTGGCTTCAAGGCGATTTATTGGGATAACTTATTTTATAAGTTTTTGTTTACATTTCGTTTGTTTTGTTTAAATTTCATGACTGCAAGCATGAAATTCAAACAAAAACTTGGCTTGGTAATCATTCTACAGTCTTTGTTTCTCTTCTTTTGTTTTACCAGAGATATTACATTTTAAGGGAACCTATATGTTGCTAAATTGAAGTTATATAAGATCATTGATTATTTGACTGCCACATTTTCTTTGTATTATGGGATTATCTATGGTTGATTGTATGGTTTGATCATTTATCCATAATCACATTGCAACCTTGGGTTAACAATTGATACATGCTCTTTGCTATATCAGTCATATCGCTTTTGTGTCACTTGGTACAGGTCTAATGTACCCAAAACTACACCTCACCCTATTGTCATGTACATTTAATGACCCTCATTCATTGTTTGAATTGGAATTTGATCATGGTTTGGGTTTTGATCTTCATTATGTGTAATTGTCCATAGGCCTGCGCGTCCTCTTCTTTTTTTGTCTCTCCAAACTTAAGTTATCAAACATGACAGTCTCCAAAATTTTTAGGTCACGGGCCGTTGTGGTTTTCACATACCTCTGCTTGCTACTCGTTTATTGGAAGTCAAAGCCTCCCTCCTGTGATATCTACTGTGTCTTTTTGACAGTGACCATGGCCCCTATGGTTCGAATCGAACCTAATGGTTGTCAGGCCCTTCTTGCCCACGATGATGCCATAAATGATTTGCAGGCTCACGGTTGGGATATCTTCATCCAGAAATTCGAAGGTTATAACCTGGAGGTCGCATAGGCATTTTCTCAAATGTTTTATGGGTTTAGAGCCAAAGTTGGGGATGCACAATTGGAGGTCACATAGGACTCTATAGCCTAGGCGATAGGACTCCCACAGGAAGGTGAAAAAAGGTTCAAAAATGTTAAACTAGAAGACGTTCCATGGAGCTTGTTCATGGTCTCTCGCAAATCTACTTGTTGCCCTAAAGGTATTCTTATTACCCTCTTGAAACCTCGATGGCACAAACTTATTTTGATTATGAAACAATTTATAACATGCGAGGGTAGGTATGGTTTGGTATTTGTATACCACATCTGACTGTTGATGTTGTTCCTAGGGTTTAAAATAAACATGCCCTTCTATTTGTTGATGAGCCTATATCAAATGTCAAAATGTTATAAGAGATAGAGATTGAACCCTCTGTCAAGCCTATTTCATCAAGGGTTTATAAGGATTCTGTTGGTATCACACCTGTCTCAAATTGGGGACACTTGGGAAAGCTTTATGAGTCGGAACAATTTTTCCCAACCCAGAAGCACAATGAACTAACCTTTAAATGTAAACCCCAATTCTGATAATCCTGTGACCCAGATTCAATATTTCGATTCACATAATGACTATGAAATTAATGAACCGATTTCTGCTACTTTGCAAACCCCCATGGGTAAAAAACCACGATGTATTTTTACACCCATAAAATCATTAGAAGAGGTAGTGGATGTTTTAAAAGAGAAGGTTTCTTTTGATCCTATTAATGAACCGAATCAAGGTTTTAATGACAAACCTGCTGTTAAGAAAATTCGTAAGAGCAAGAAACATGATAACTTAGATTTGAGTTTTATGAACAAGAAAGCTCACCGATTGATATCCAGGATTCTATGAAATTGAAAGAAGGATCATTTGATCTCGATCTCAATGATCGAGGTCAATGATCACTTCTCAAACGACGTGATCAATGATTTCCTTTCACTATAAGATCTGCATAATCAATGTCTGGGTAATGAAACTACTGGTCAAGATGAGCAATATGACTTTGTCTCTAGACTACCTCCATTTCTAAAAGGCCAAGAGGGCTTTGCTAGAATTATCCATGACTTGAAACAATCCACAGGAAGAGACGAAGCATCCATTGTTGAGTACGCTCAACCTCGGCTTGCTATAGAACCAGTACATTGTGACAATTGCTTAGACTGGGTAGAACACTATTACAGGCACATACCATATTTAAACGCACAATTAAAACATCTCGCTGCTCGAAATTCTTTGATTGAATGAGAAAATCAAGAGTTGAAAGAATGCATAGATCAGGCAAGTAAAAGGCCCAAGAGATCCAGTAATATAATCATCAAACACGCAACCAACTTCAATGCCATCATTAAACCAAAACTATCCGACCCTTCACTATCTAGTTTCTAAACTGGTAAAAGTTGTTTTTGATTTTATTTCATTTTATTATGTTATGAAAATCAAATAGGAAGATTTAATTTTGATTTTCTTTGTTAATATAAGACTGGCTATAGAATCGCGACTATAGAATCTCACGATTCTATAGCCGGTCTATTTCTGAATGTTAGTTGGCATTATTTTTTGAATATCAATTTCATTTTGTTATCTACAGGAAAATGATGATTATGGTGCTATTTACATGGAGAAACTATCTTGGATCATGCACTGTATAGTTCTATAGTTTCTTTCTTTTTCATAAAACTTTGTTATTATGTAATAAATTTTGACAAACCAACTCCTACGAGAATGGTTTCCTGTTGTACTATTTTTTCAAAACAATCTATTTTTTGGGGATTGCACTCTATCTTGCATGATAAGAGTTTGTTAATCCAAAAGTAGTTTAAATAGTGATCACTGTTAGTAGTGAAAATAACATTTGGTTGGGATACTTTATGGACATGTGATTTTGAGAACTGATATGGAGAAGCTACTCACCATTGGCTTTAGACTTGTGTGATTCTTACCCCATTATGTTCTTTCATTGCCTCGATCTTATGAAATATTATTATGTTTGATGCAACTTTAGTCTGGTTATCATATGGTGTTTCATATTATTAAGTATTTTGATGTTGTCTATAATTTGTTATTCCATTTTTATATCTGTGATTAATCTATCATTTGATTACTATTGATTTATTCTGGATCTTAAATGATAGATAATATTAATGCTTTGAATTGTGTTTCCTATCATTCTAAGCATTGATTATCATAAGATCACCAGATATTTACATTTATCATTCTATTTCTATATTCTCACTTGAACACGCCTTTGAATTTATTCTCAGAGTATTAGCACTGTTCTGTCATAGGTTTCCCTCACATGAAGGACAATTAGGAGCTCGAATTACACAGGAAGATAAACTCAGTTAATCAATAATTTACAGGTTAGTTAGTTTGTTATTTAGTTAAATTATTTATTAATGGAATAAGATATCATGAATTAACTTTGACTATTTATGTATTCTTATTTCATTCATATTTTCTTAGTATTCATTAGTTTTAGACCTTTAAATATTCAAAAAGAAAAAAAAATGTATGTGCTTTCTTTATATCTTTATAAACATTTTTAAGAACATCCATTTCACAAGATGACAATTAAATCTTGCAAGATGTATATAGACTGTATATAATCATATGCACATATTCATGTTTTTATTTGAACACTTGTAATTAGTAAAGTTATACTCTTAGCATCATAGATTTTAGATTAGTTTCTTTTCTTTTATTATTTTTAGGACTTTAGTTGGCCAACAGAGTCATTAAACCCGTCGGGTCATTTCATTCCAAATGGCTTGGGTTATTTAGACAACTGCGGTCCGGATTTGACCTTCAAGTTGATGGTGTGTCACATATTCCTGTCAACAATTTCGTGTACTTACCTTCGGATCCAATGACTGTTGGTTCTTCACGCCCAGATTTGATGGACGAGATTTGTTCCTCTCCTGTGCACTCATTCCTCCTGTCTGGACTCTGATCCAACGGTCCAGATTCTTCACAGTTCTCGATCCAACAACCATTGTTGCTCCTCCTCCTGAGATTATGCTTTCTTCTGGTTTGGAATAATTTCTAAGTGTCAAAGGTTGCGACCTTTGATATTTCTCCTACGAACCCGACTACTTTGGGTCTCGTCTGCGCTTCTGAAAATGTTGTCTCTCCTGATTTTTTCGAACTTGAAACAAGTTCGCATCTACATGCACTCCTTGCACCTTGACTATCCTTTTGATGGTTGTCTTTAAACAATTCGTTTGAGTGTTGGCCCGGTGCACTCCTTGCACAAGTCTTCCTCCAGAGTATTCAACAACTTTGTATCACCTTGATCTTCAACTGCCCAGACCTCAAAGGTCTCTTCCCCTTTATTCCTCGAAGGAGTATATGTGCCCTCTTGGCAACTTCAGCTCAAGAATTCATTGCTAAGATTATAGAGTGTTCAACAACTCTGTGGGTGTATTCTCCTTGGTGCTTGATGCACGAGCATCGTAAGCAAGCACAAAATTAGAAGGACAGCTGGATATGCACCAGTGTGCATTTTGAGGATGTTTTGAATTTGGAAGGATGAAGCATTAATGTAATATCTGGAGAGACATAAGTGCTCTTAAATGTTTTGGAAATTGTAACGCAGATCTTGAGTGGTATCTCTCATCTGTTGGTTGGATTCAATTAATGTAATGAATGAAATGTAGGTGTAGGCTTTAATTCGATTTGATAGCTTAGAGTTGTAGGGGGGGGGAACTCTAGAAATCTCCCTCATGTGTATTGTAGTGTATTCATTATTCCTCAATAGTAAGAATAGAGCTGCAAAGCAAGAGAAGAACAAAGATTATAAAATTTGTATGAGGAGATAGTTGTTGCTATAGGACCCATGTGCATATGCACTTGGATTAATATAAGAAATCTTTGATCCAACTTCATGGGGCTTTTATGAATATTGTTTGCACCTATTGAATGGTATGTTTACAGTTAATTTTAGTCTCTACTATGCATTTGTTTCAATGCTGTGTATATGCATGATTTCATGTTAAATGTATGAAGTCTATAAGAGGGAGAGTATGAGTTTCAATTGTTTCTCTTCCTGAGAATTCCTGGAAGGAGTGCAGTGAAGGTCCACAAGGGGTGCGTTGATGAGACTCTGAGTTTTACCTCAAATACAGTCAGGAGAGATAGCAGTGTTCTCATACTAGAAGAAGTGCAAGTATAGCACAAATCCGTGCAAGGTGTGCGCAGGCAGGTTGAGGTATTAGAATTTTCCAACCCAGTGAGTGGTTGAAGAATTTCTGTCACAAGGAGTGCACAGAATTGAAGAGTTCATATAATAAGAGATTATCGAGAAGATGCAAGGAGTGCGTACAAGAATCCCTGAGAATCCTTGAGTTAGTAGCTAGCGTTATGCTCGAGAGAGATAGATACTTCGAAGCGCTCGGAGGAAAGATGAGGCTGGAGTTACCTCACAGAAATCAAGCTTAGAAGGGGACACTGAGTTATTTGGCCAAGAGCATCGAGAACTTGAACGGATGGTTAAATTCTCAAAGGGAGAACTACCGATTTTTCCATGGATCATTGGATCCAGTGGATCAATGGAGAATTTGAGGCTGAGTGTATTTCAACACTCGCAAGCTCTGGAGGAATAATTAACGTCAGATCTGGATCAATGGGAGCCGTTAATCTTGTGGTTTGAATTTCGACATTTCGGGAGTCGAAGTGTGGAGAAAGTCATGAATTGGAGATCTTGAATCGCGAAATCCTGAGACGTGAAATATCGACGCCATCTGGGCTGTCAGATTGTGTAAATTTCAGGACCGTTGATATATAGCAAAGAATTCACAAGTTTGGACTTCAGAAAAATGGAAGAGTCACATCGTGAACTCACAAGTCGTGAAATCCCGACGCGCTCGGAGGTGGAACCCAATATTTGACCGAAGGTCATATGGCTGAGACATAAGAGAGGAGATAGTGGACCCGTCAACCCTTTTTAGGGTTTTGGGAATTCAAGGAGTCAGAGGAACTCACAATAGAAATCGCGAAGTCACGAAATCCGAAAACACCCTTTCTGGTAAAGGTTATGGTCACGCTGGTTGATCACATGGAGTGGAGGTTTTCACCTAGTGCTTGTTCTCACATGCATAACTTTTAAGAAGTGTTGGAGTTACTTCACACACACCTAGGATTTCTTTTTCCTAAATTTATTCCTTGTTTATTATTCATAATTAGTCATTATCTAGTCTCCTATATTTTAGGGGAGAATATTCCACCTGGAGAATATTCTCTTTCAATTGACACTTTAGTTTCACTAGTTAAGTTGAGTTTAGATGTTGCATTGGGATCATCACCATGCAAAATTGGGATCATCACCATGATAATTCGACCTTGCCTTGGTATCATCACTAGAGTGGTGCATTAGCCTTGATTCCCTGAGTTAACTCCTCACTACTCTATGTTCAGTCAGTTAACTAAAGACTAATTGACTAGTTAACTCAACTAGGTGGCAATTCACTCTCGTAAATTCCTGAGAGACTAGAATAGGTGGCAGTTCACTCCTGTAACTACTGGTGTATGTCCATATCACTCTAGACCACCACTATGGTGCATTGGTTCACCTAAATTCGAACTCATTGAGATATACAAAGTATATCATGTGTAACTTATTCATTATTCACAACGGTTAATGAGAATTCTACCATTGTTTCTCTCCTTCTTCTTCTCTCTTCTATTCTCTTTGCAAATGTGTGTATCATTGTTTAGCTAGATCTATTTTGTGAAGGTTCAACAAATTTACAAGAAGGACCTATGGTTATACGTGTTGGAGATTCCAGTTGGGAATCAAGGAGCCATTTCAGCTCAGGGAATAGGAAGATCCAAAGATCGGGAGGTCAAGCAAAACCTGATGAGGTAGGGGTGTTGCGTCAAGTGGTATTAGATCTTGCAATAATTTTTTTTTGTAAGTAAGAGGAGACATAAGGCAAGTTGGGATTTTAATTTTCACGAAAAAATTTAAACAATGCCGCTAAGAAGACATCAAGAGAGACCCATGCCCGATCTAGCCATGGAAAGGGAAATGAGAGAACTTTGTGCTCGATTGGATGCTATCGAGACAACACAGAGATGAACAACTGATACTGGATATATCAATGAGGTTGAAAGCAAAAATGAAGCTGGAGCCGAAGAAGAAGTTGTAGCTGAATATACTGCAGAGGAATGTCTATTCAAAGTTGTTGCAAGAATAGGGGCTAGAGAAAAAATTGACATCCTGATGTATGAAGGACAATTAGACATTGAGGAGATACTAGATTGGTTTAGAGCTCTGGATAAATACTTCGACTATGAGGATATCGAAGAAGATAAGAAAGTAAAGCATGTTGTCACTAGACTGAAAGGGCATGGAACACTGTGGTGGGATGAACTGTAGGATGACAGGCGTTGCAAAGGCAAATGACAAATCAAAATATGGGATAGGATGGTCGCAAAGATGAAATCCAAGTTTATACCCAGATATTAACAAATTAATCTGTTTCGAAGAATGCATAATTTGAGACAGAAGGGGGTGACAGTGAAGGAATACACTGAGGATTTTTACAGACTCAACATCAGGGCAAGTCATCATGAGAGTGATGATGAAAAAGTCACCAGATACATGAATGGCTTGAGATATAAAATTCAATATGAGATGATCATGGTGACAATCAGGAATGTAGAATATGCTTATCAAATTGCTTCAAAGGCAGAAGTAAAAATGGCCAGAAAGAAAGGTCAAAGGGTCAGAGGTAGAAGTCAGAGAAGAGGCAAACAAATTTCCCAGGACAGAGTATAGATGCCCAACGATGAAGAAAAGAAACCTCATAACCACTCATAAAGGGGAGGAAGCTCACAAGGAGGACAATATCCCGATAGGAACACTTTTCCTCAAGCAAGAGGAAGAGGAAGAGGTAGAGGTGGTGAAATAAAGTGTTTTGTCTATGGAAATATAGGACACAAGTATTTAAAGGGATGGAGGAGGAGAAGCTCACATTTTAGAAGCGCAACAGCGAAATGTTGAGGCAGAAGATGCATAAGGCGGAAGATCCTTGATGATGAGGAAAATTCTCTTGAATCCAGAGAAGGAGATAGATAATCCATTCCAAAGGAACAATTTTTTTAGAACTTCTTCCAAGACCAAGGATAGGGTATGCAAGGTAATTGTGGACAGTGGAATTACATATAATCTAGTATCCACAGAAATGGTGGAGAAGCTGGAATTAGAAACAATTGCACATCCGATCCCATACAAGGTTTCGTGGTTGCAAAAATGACATCAGGTAACAATCACTAAACAATGTTTAGTTGAATTTAAGATAGGTGGATATAGAGATGAGATTTTATGTGATGTTATTCCAATGGATGTATGTCATATTTGTTTGGGGAGACTGTGGAAATATGACAGGAATGTTTTTCATGACGGAATAAAAAACACATACACCTTGGAAAAGAATGGTAGGACACATATGTTGTTGCCAATAGAAGACAAGAAGGTAAAAGAAGAAATAAGAAATACAATACTTCTCATTTGTGGCAAGGAAATTTTGGATGAAGTCAATAAAGATGAAGAAATGCAGTTTGTTGTGGTGAGAAAACCTAAAGTCATCTTGACCAGTACTTTGATAGATGATCTACCGGAGGAAGTTCAGGAAATGATGGAGAATTTCTCTGATATAGTGGTGGACGATTTACCTTGTTCGTTTCCACCCATCAAAAGTATAAGCCATCACATTGATCTTATACCAGGAGCGAATTTACCAAACAAAGTAGCGTACAAATTGATGCCACGGGATAATGAAGAAGTTAAGAAGCAAGTCCAAGATTTGATGGACAAAGGGTTGATTAGAGAAAGATTGAGTCCATGCGTTGTGCCAATAGTGTTAACTCCAAAAAAGGATGGTGAATGGAGGATGTGTACAGACTCAAGGGATATAAACAAAATCACCATCAGGTAGATATTTCCTTTACCCGGGATGGATGAGTTGATGGATTATTTGAGTGGAGCAAAGTTTTTTTCAAAAATTGATTTGAAAAGCGGATATCATCAGATTAGAATGAGGGAAGGTGATGAATGGAAGACAACATTCAAGATGAATGAAGGACTGTATGAATGGCTTGTCATGCCATTTGGTTTGACGAATGCGCCAAGTACTTTCATGATATTGATGAATGAAGTCTTGAAAGATTTCATTGGAAAATTTGTAATTGTTTATCTTGATGATATACTGATCTTCAGTAAGACTGAGGAAGAACATTTGAGACACCTAACTCTAGTTATGAGGAGGTTGTAGCAAGAGAAGTTGTTGATAAATTTGAAGAAGTCATCTTTCATGAAGAAGGAACTCATTTATTTGGGGTTCGTGATCTCTTAGAATGAGTTGAAGATGGATCCTGAGAAAGTAAAAGCAGTCAAATAATGGTCATTGCCAAGGTATATCTTTGAAGTCAGAAGCTTCCATGGATTAGCCAATTTTTACATGAATTTCATCAGAAAATTTAGTGGGATTAGTGCATCAATAATGGACACAGTCAAGAAAAGACATAAATATTTTCATTGGACAGAGCAAGCAGAGAAAAGTTTCAAGTTGTTAAAGGAGAATATAATTGGACAACCAGTTCTGGTTCTGCCAGATTTTAATAAGACATTTCAAGTGAGATGTGATGCAAGTTGATTTGTGATTGGAGTAGTCTTGATTCAAGACAATAGACTAGTTGCATACTTCAGTGAGAAGTTGAATGATGCCAAGCAAAATTATTCCACGTATGATAAAGAGTTTTATCCAGTCATACAAGCGCTGAATAAATGGAGGCACTACTTGGTTCCAAAAGAGTTCGTTTTGTATAGAAATAACCATGCCTTATAGTTTATAACCAAAAAGGAGAAATTGAACCAGAAACATGCAAAATGGGTTGAATTTATGCATAAATTACTTTTGTTATAAAGAACATTTATGGAACTACTAATAAGGTTGCTGATGCATTGAGCAGGAAATGTTTGATTCTGCAGGAGTTTCATGTGAAGACCTTATGTTTTGATAGCCTTAAGGATATGTACAAAGATGATTTAGATTTCAGGGACCTTTATGAGGCATGTGAGAATCTTGTTCTGAGAGATTGAATCCAATGGGTTGAATACTTAATCCAGGATGGATTATGATTCAAAGGAAATCAATTGTGTATCCCAAAGAGTTCTATGAGAGAGAATCTTCTGAAGGAAAAACATAGTGGAGGATTGGCTGCACATTTCTTCCATGACAAAACATTTGCGCAATTGAACAATTTGTATTTTTGTCCATGGATGAGGAAAAATGTGCGAAAATTTGTGAACAAATGTAGAGTTTGCCAGCACGCAAAGGGGAAAAGACAGAATACAGGATTGTATCAATGGTTTCCAGTACTAGAGAGGTCGTGGGACGTGGTAATCATGGATTTTGTGTTAGGACTACCGAGGACACAGAGGGGTTGTGATTCCATATTCATGGTAGTCGACAGATTCTAAAAAATGGCACATTTTATTCCATGTCAGAAAACTAGTGATGCAACACACATTGCAAAACTGTTTTTCAAAGAAGTTGTTCGACTTCATGGTTTACCCAAGGGTATTGTTTCAGATTGAGACACCAAATTTGTTGGTCATTTCTAGAGGACACTATGGAAGAAGATGGGGATGAATTTGTCTTTTGGCTCAGCATATCACCCTCAGATGGATGGATAGACTGAGTTAGTAAATCGAAGTTTGGGTGACTTATTGAGGAGTTTAGTAGTTGAACATCACAATCAGTGGGATCAGATTCTGCCACAAGAAGAATTTGCATATAATGACTCACCTAACCGGAGCACATGATAGATCCCACTCCAGATACTGTATGGAATGCAACCAAGAGGCATATCTGAGTTGAGAGACTTAGAGCAGAATGAGTTCAGAAGTGCTGGAGCAGAAGATTTTGCAGAAGAAATGCGAGAGCTCCACAGTAAGATTAAGGAGAAGTTGCAGAGTTCCAACCAAGAGTATAAGAAAAGAGAATATCAACAAAAAATAGAGTTTCAGTTCGAAGTACGAGATTTAGTTTTAGCACACCTCGGAAAGGAAAATGAAAAAGATAGGGCCATGTAAGATTCTTAGAAAATTTGAGGCAAATTCTTATCAGATAGA
Organism: Picea engelmannii; assembly: GCA_009831015.1. Classification (NCBI taxonomy): domain Eukaryota; kingdom Viridiplantae; phylum Streptophyta; class Pinopsida; order Pinales; family Pinaceae; genus Picea; species Picea engelmannii. The sequence goes on along the minus strand of ML834675.1, from coordinate 54,657 downwards.
ATTTCCAGATGATGTGGGCATATCACCCATATTCAACGTAGCAGATCTGTATCCTTACAAAAAGATGAAGCAAGAGGAGAAAACACTCAGAAGGAAGTTTAGTGGGTCAAACAAATGCTTGTAGCTGAAAGGCCGTAGATGGAAAAAATCATTGATAAGAGAATTAGCAAGAATACCCGAAGGAAGACGTATTTTGAATACTTGTTAAAGTGGAAGGGACACTCGATTGAATATTCCAGTTGGGAAAGTGAAATGGATATCTAGAAACATGGACAGATGGTTTAGAAGCTCATGAACAGGAATCCATGAATTTTTCAGCCAAAGGAGTATGATGCAGGAGCATCGTAAGTAAGCACAAAAGTGAAAGGATGATTGGATATGCACAAGCGTGTTGAAATTACTAAGACAACTGAGAAAGGGGGTGAATCAATTGTTATTGTGATTAAACAATTTTAAGTCTATTAATACATTCTTAATCTTTCTTCAAGTGATCGTCAAAATTATACAGCATATGGACAATGAAATAATGAGCATCAGTCACACATAAGATATACACAGAGACAGATTTTCACAAGGAAACCCATAAAGGGAGAAAACCTCTTCTTCTTCGAAATGATAGGCAGTCTTTTAAGTTTTGTACATCATCTATAATTGAGCACCAACTCAATGTGAGGCTACAACCTCTGTTTTGCAAGCTGCAACTTGCTGAGAGCAGGGGTGATTTTAAGAAGCCCCCCTAAATTCATATGTATAATAAATGGGCGAATCCCCATGATACATAGGAAAAATTGAAGGCTATTTTATTAATAATATAATATGTATATATATATATATATATATATATATTGGCGAATCTTTTAGTAAATTATATAATCTTGTAAAATCTTGGCGAATATTTCATTGAATTATAAAATCTTGGCGAATATTTCAATGAATTATAAAATCTTGTAAAGTCTTGGCGAATTTTTTGATAAAGTATAAAATCATATATAATAATAGGAAAATGTATTCATTAAACTGTAATATACTCATTTTACATATTTGGAAAAATAAACATAATTTTTCCATCCTCTAGACAACACTGCAAGCATCAGGGGTTGTCTTTGTCAAGTTTCTCACTATACACT
>ML834675.1:18931-31206 GCA_009831015.1 Picea engelmannii | reverse complement strand
TATTTACATGATTATGTCAATGTTCTTTCATATGTGTGCAAGATGCCAATCTAAAATTTGATTAGCTAGAGTATCTGTAATTTGGTTTAATCTCCTAGGAACATGAAAATATGTAATATAATCAAAGTTTCATTCTAAGAGACATACCCTAAGAAATCGTCAGTGCAAGGTTGGATCATGAATCCGGTATACTCTGATTAGATGAGACACAACCAGTTGAGCGTCGAGATAGACCCAGAGATGAGAGATACCCAATGACAAGGCATCACGAAGCAACTCAATAACTGCACTATACTCTGTGACATTATTTGTGGTGTCACTTAAGCATATACCTTCGGAAGATAACAATTGGCCCTGAGGTGTATAGATTACCCAAGCTGCAGAGGCAAGCCTCCGAGTGTGCCAACTAGCACCGTCTACATACCCAACGAACACCTCGGAATCACTTGACATATACCATATTGATGAAAGATAACATCAATGACACGTCCATAACACTTAAAAGAAACTAAAAAGTAATAGTACAAAGACTATACATATGTTACAAAAAGTTACCCACAATGACCTGCCTATGAGTAATACTTCTTGAGGTAGAGCCCATTTCTAGGCTCTGCCAAAGCATTCCCTTCAAAATCAACCAGACGATAAGCGCTCTTTTTTAATACCTCTTTTATGATGAAAGGTCTGAACCACATGGGTTTGAATTTTCCTGCCCCCAGGGGGTCCTTATCTTGGTCATAGACCAGGACAAGGTCACCTTCAGAGAAAATCCGAGAATGAATGGATCTATCATACTGACACTTGACCTTATGTTTGTGAGCCTCGTTGGCCAGGGCCGCATCACAACACTGCTCATTGAGTTGCTCAAGGTGTACTAACCGTTCTTCAAGTGGAGAAGTGTCTGGCAATAATTGTATTGCCAATTTTAGAGATGGGATCTGACATTCGATGGGCAAGACTGCCTCCAACCCATAAACGAGTTGAAAACGTGAGAAACCGGTTGTAGTCTTAACAGATGTTCTGTAAGCCCATAATTCCGAGTATAACATCAAATGCCAATTTGACTTGGCCAAGTTGATAGTTCATTGTAGAATAGTCTTAAGAGTTTTGTTTACAGCTTCCACCTGCCCATTGGCCTGGGGGTAGTAAGGTGATGAATTCTCTTGTTGTAACCCAAGATTTGATGTTAATTCAGTCATCATTTGGTTCTGAAAGTGACTGCCATGGTCAGTAACAATCTCTCTCAGGATGTCGAACCTTGCTATGATCTGGTTGAATAAAAAGAGAGCTGCAGTCTCTCCATCATATTTAAATGTTGGCATAGCTTCGACCCACTTAGTGAAGTAGTCTAAAAATATGATCATATAGCGGTGCCCCCTTGCTGAAGGGGGGTTGCAAGTAGTGTAATCAATCCCCCACTTGGTGAAGGGACCAATTGTGATGACAGGAAACATGGGAGCAGGATGTGCCCTCATCTTCTGAGAGAAGATTTGGCACGGATGGCATTTCTTGACCGATTCTATACAATATTTGATAAGTGTCGGCCATAGGTAACCTGCTCGTAGAATCTTTTGGGTTGTTGCCAACCCAGACAAATGACCGCCACAAGCTCCAGTATGGCAATCGTCGAGCAATATGACTACCTCCTCATGTGTGAGACATTGACGTAAGATGCAGTCTACACCTCTCCGATACAACGTATAATTGAGTATGAGATAATTCTTATCCTGATGGCGTATACGCCAACGCTCATCACAAGAAGCAGAAGTGGGGCACTTCAAAGTATAGAGATAGATAAGTATATCTCTGTACCAGGGATCTGAAGATGTGATAAAAAACATATCTCCCCGGATAGGCGATTCTTCAGGCACAACGTCACCTGACTCAACCAGAAGTTCTGAAATAAGCTCTGTGAAGACCAATGACTTTTTGGACTTTTCTGAAATGAAGTCTAAGTCAAATTCATGGAGGATGACTATCCATTTACTGATTTTTCCACCTATAACCCGTCGTGTCAACATGTACTAGAATGGATTGACGACAACAATGACAGTGGTCTTGCGAAACAAAACATAATGACGAAACCGTTGAATGGCATGAACTGCCGCCAACGCAAGTTTTTCGATATGAGAATAATTGAGTTCCAGTCCTATGAGGCCTCGGCTCAGGTAATAGATCACGTATTCTGAGAAAAAATCATCTTCTTGAACTAAAACCATGCCAATGGTTGACTCTGCGGCAACCAGATATAATAAGAAATCCTTGTTATAGTTAGGTGGTCGTACCAGAGGGGCCATTGTGAGGGCATGTTTTAATGCATTGAAAGAGTGTTGAGTGGCATCATCCCAGAAAAAAGGAATTTCTTTCTTCAGTAAACGCATAAATCCCTTGGTGATTTCGGCATAGTTGGCGATGAAGCATTGTAAAATTTTTGCCTTGCCTTGTAGGCTCTGAAGTTGAAGGATTGTGCATGGGGGGGGGAAACTGGATTATTGCCTCCAGCTTGAGAGGATCGACCATGATCCCTATTGATGATACAATGAAACCTAACAAACGTCCTAACGTTACGCAAAAGCTGCACTTGTTTAGATTCAAGCGAATTCGAAAGTAGCGACAACGTTCGAAGATAAGTCTAAGGTGTGTGGGATGATCCATTCTCTTGCGAGATCGTGATGCTAAATCATCTAGATAGGCCTTGACTATAAGCTTGAGATCGTGAAAGGCAAAAAACATGGCCCGCTGGAATGTGGCTCTAGCATTTTTAAGACCAAAAGGCATCTTACGATATGCGAATGTACCCCACGGACAAATGAAAGCCGTTTTGTGTTGGTCTTTGGGTTTGATTTGGATTTGATTATATCTCGAAAAACCATCCATGAAAGAAAAGGCTTCGCAACCAGCAAATTCATCAATGATCTAGTCAATGAATGGTGTTGGAAAATTATCTTTGGGACATGCCTTGTTCAAATCACGAAAATCAGTACATACCCGAATCGTGCCTTGTTTTTTATTGACCGGCACAGGATTTGACACCCATTGGGTCAAATGGATAGGATATATAAAACCTACCTTTAGCAATTTCTCAACCTCAATCTTGATGGTTTCTTATTTCTTAGGATTATCTGGATGAAGCTTCTATCGAACAGGCTTGGCATCAGGATACGTTGTGATTTCATGTTCAACTATTTTTGGATCGATACCTGGCATTTCCTCATAAGACCAGGAAAAAATGTCGTGGAATTCTTTGAAAAGATATGTATATATTTGAAACTCTTCGAGGGAGCAATCCACTCCGACGAAGATGTTCTTCATGATGCCATAGTTTCGAGAGATGTTGATTGGTATAGTTTCGGCGATAGTTTCCATATTTCCCTCAGCATAAATTTCATGTGTAGCTAAGAGATTAATAGGACATGACTGATCTCCCGTCATGGTCATGGTGAATTCTCCTACCTCGATTCATCTTAACTCTGAGAGAAAATATGATCTATGATGAAGATCTTCCCAAGGTTTGTCCAGACTAGTCATTGCTTCGATTACTGCTTCATCATAAGGCAAGACTAAGTCTAACGAATCAATGTTAGCGAGAGAACCCTGAGCCCAAATAGGTTCTAAAAGTGGATCTAAATCTTGTGAAGGAGTCAGATCAAGGTTAGATGAAGCTTGTTGGACTAAAGAGTACACTACTTTAGTGGAAGACAAGGGCATGGACATGCCTGGGTGCCCTGTCTCATCCATCGTGGCCGATGGGGAAGGAAGTATCCATGGATCCTCGAAGTAAGTCATGCGGAATGACGCAACTTGAAAAATTTCAACCTTATGGTGATTGGATATAAATTTAATATCGTCGTGAGGAGGTGGGTAATCGAAGGTACCCATCAAGGATGGGCACAAACCAACTCCTATGTTGACGACACCTGGTTGAGGATTATCAATCATCGGGACCATGGATGCCCCCAAAGCTGGGTCAGGTATGGAGAAAGACAATTGATCGATGGTCACTATCCGAACCTCGTGTGGAAACAAAAAGACCCAGAAAACTGTAGCAACCACAGCTTGCAAAGCATAAGTCCAACTCCGTCCTAACAAGAGGTTATAATTGAGGGGAGCATCGACTACCTCTACTTCAACACACACGGTCTTCCCTCCTAACTGCATGGGGATTGAGGGAACGATTCCATGTGGTCAGAACGAACGACCATCGAAAGAAATGAGGAGGGTAGGTGATGGAGACAAAACGTTCTGGCTAATGGCCTTCCAACATGCTAGTGACATAACGCATATTGAGGCACCCTCATCGACCACCGTGCAGAAGATATTCCATGTAAAAGTTTTCGTGGGGTAAGACACTACTAACTGAAATGCTATGTGGTAAGGTAGATGAGGTTTTAAGTCGGTTGTATCTAACAATATGGTACTTGGATTACAAGTCTCAGTAAAGCCCAAAGCGGTTAACAAAGATTTCCTCTGAGAAGGGAAACTTTGGAGGACCTCCAAAGTAGACATCGCACAAGAGGTTTGTGATAAATCCTCCACCACAGAGTAGTTCTGGGTGGCCCTTGCATTTGGGTTATGAGAATCTTTTTTAAATGCACCTTTTGGAATGCATGTCATTGTTTCTCCCAACATCTTCTCAATCTGTAGAGGAAGAGATGGGAGGTCAACTTCTTTACCCTTCTCAGAAGCGCTTGGTTTACTATAATCATCCGCTCTAGATGAAAGCATCACCCCTAACCATATATACATTCACAGATGCAGGGTTGTTAGGAGGCGGGAAGTTTTCTTGGCTGCCCCCTTCCGTACTGGCAGAGGCTTGAGTTAGATTTTTCCCATGTTGAAATGGATTAGTCAACACCACCTGTTGTTGCTGCGTGACAAATTTTTGGGCCTCTGCAAGTCGAGGACATAGATGGGTCGGGTGGTCTTCTGTGCACAAGTTGCATGGATACCTCGTCTTCCATTTTTCAGTGTTTTTCCCACCATCATTTTCGTTGGGTTTTTTATCCCCCTTACCCTTATTTTGTTGTTTTTTCTTCCCTTCAGGCTGTTGGGTGGCCTTTGGGTTAGTCGAATGCACAGTGTGTACTTCCAATGTTTTGGTAGGGGAAGTAGCCAAAGCAGTAGTTTGGCTAGCGGCTGTGTGTTGTATGGATAACTGTTGCAATTGCTTTGTCAATTGCTCAGCGGGCTTTGTTTGTGTGGAACTAACAATACCATCGACATGTGGTCGAACTCTCTGTCTAGTTTTATCTAGTATTGAATGTGGCGCATCTGGCAAGATGTTGTATAATAAACTGGACTGAGAATAGATGAGCTCAAACTATTGAGCCCTCATGATGGCATCTTCTTCGGAGAAAAATCCTGATGTCGCAACGTCTTTGGATAACTGCGGGACCAAAGACTTAAGAAACCACTCAAGCAGGAATGTTGGTGGGACTGGTACCTTGATTAAACTCTTCCGTCGTCTCCATTCTCAGATGTGATCAGAGATATGGTCTGTTGTTTTCTGTTCAAAATTGGCGAGCAGCTCTGTGCCAGCGTTGTATCTCACAGGTAACTGGAAATGGTTCAGGAAAGCCATCGCCAGTTCGCTAAAAGAAGAGTATCTTGAGCGATCGAGCTCAATGTACCATTTCATGGCACTTCCAATGAGAGTACATTGAAACAATCGCAACTGTACGGAGTCATCTCTCAATGAGTTAGATGAGCACCAAAGATGAAAGGTAGTCACATGATCTCCTAGATCTTCATTAGGCTTGGCTTCGAACTTTGGAATGTCCGAAGGAAACTTTGTCGGCATAGGAGGCCAACGCGGATCATGACAAATAGGGTCATTCAACAACCTTGTCAAATTTGGCAAGTGTAAATTCACCAGGAACGGTAGTTTGGGTTGCTGCTGATAACCTGGGAAAAAGGGTCCTGGAGTTTGACTGGCACCAAGTTGCCAGGAAAAGTTTGGTTGTTAGCCCGAATTCTGGTAGAAACCATGGCCCCGTCCAGCGTAAGGATTTTGCAGATGTGGAGACATCATCAGCTGATTTCCCAAATAGGACATAGATTATTGGGCATGCATTGTATTCGAAGGACTTTGGGAAGGATTACCCCATGTCGGTCCTGTGGGGATAGACATAGCAGTTTGTTCGAGGTTCCATTGATTGTGGAAAGAATTACCCCATATCGACATTCCAGAGGAGGGAACGGATCCTTTCCCTAAATTCCAAGGTCCTGCTAGGTTTTCCCCCTGTGCAGGAATAGTACCTTGCACAGGAGTAGATTGTCCAAAAATGGGGTTGCCCCTAGTCGGGAAAGTGGCCGACAAGAAGGTGTTCTTACCAAACGTTCCATTCAAAGAAAACGGTGTCAAACCTACCGGCATACTATGCGAAGGTGGTCCTTGAATCCCCGCTCCAAATAAACTATTGTGTGTAGGTTTCCCGGTGGATAGCTGATGTGATCCACCGAGGGAAGGGGATGAAGGAGGGATATGGCCTCCTCCGTAAGGAAAAGTGTTAAAAGGGATAGGAGTGCCCCCCATGTGACCTTCCAAAGGAGCACTAGAGCTCCCTACCCCAGACCCAAAGTATGTAAAGTGGAGTAGGAAAGTACAAGACTTGTACCCGAACTAGGCATCCTGTATGAGAACGGAGGGCCTATCGCACTAGGTGTGAAAGGGGTTGTGGCTACTGCCAAATACGAGTTCGGACCACTGTGCGAAGTAGTTATGGTCGACACCATGGTGGCTTGGACTACCGATGGTAGGTTAGGAGATGAAAGATCTCCTGTGGTGACAACCGTGGTGGGAATTGAAGAATTCCCAGAAGGAGTAACAACATTTGTTTCCATTGCTATGTGCAACACTGTCTGGCGCTCGTAAAATTTAATTGGTACAATGAAAGGTGCCAAGAAATCAGTGGCTGGGGTTTCAACTGGGCCAAGAGCGGTTTCTTCAAGGTCCAAAATGATCGATTCCTCTGGGGGTTGTTTGGGCACAATGGTTTGTAACCCGGTCACTTCAAAATACCCTTGTTGGTCTAGCTTTCACTTTAATGGTGGCGGGGGTGGCTCCAGTGAAACAGGTGACAGGCTAAGAAGCCTTCATGACTGGCGGAGCTTGGGATCCTCGACTGTGTGAAAAGATCCAAGAAACTCTAAGGTAGTCTAAACGTTCAAAAGTAACAAACACTAAAAAAAGTCCCTAGAATATAAGACAAGCAAACACTAAATTTATTGGAAGAACAGTTACAACAACCAACACTAGAGCAACTTACCAGTGCAAGTGCAACTCGAACACGGAAGCACCTTCTGGGTATACTCTGCAAAGCATGGCCCGATGTCTATCCTAGGTACCATGGTATACCCCCACAGTCACTTGTGTATGTCCCTATTAAAGATTGGAAACTAGGTTGCCAACGCACGAACAGTCACCAGGCGAGTATAGTCGAAAGTCAGGTAGACCACAATGAGCAGGATATCGAGCCCGAAACCTGTCAAGGGTATCAAGAGAAAATGTTCCGAAAGACAACTGAGGACCTTGAATGGATTTGAGACCCACAAAGCCTTATGGAAAATGCAAACGACGGAATCCCAAAACAAGCCCTCTATATGTGTTCTCCACTACGATTGGTCCAGCTTTGGAGGGGTTATCTCCGCTACCTTTCTGCATGCGACCTTGTGTTTATCCCCTGTGTTAGAGGGGGGTCCCAGATAAATTTCATGACACTGGACTTAGACACTCCCTATCTCAGACTCCAATGTTTGATTTGAAATGGCCTTGAAGAGTTTCCTCTCCGACCTAATCCAAGGCCCTAGTCCTAAACTAGTTGGTGAACCCTACAAACATAAAAGTTTAGAAGATTTTAAATTTAGCATTAATTTTATGGATTTGTCTTACGTCAAGGGGTATGAAGGTGAAACTGATGATGTGTAAAAGACGAAAGCAAAAAATGAATAAAAAAACTGGAAACAAAACTTTTACTGAATGCAAAATTTCAACAACTTTTCAAAAGAAATATTTTTAATTTTTCTAAGATTTTGGATAGCAAAATCAAAGGAATTTCACTCAACTATGAGCTACTTATGATCTAAGTGAACTGCAAAAACTTATGAAATAAAAGACTTTTCCCTGGCTAATAATGCAGAAACGCGCTCTTCAACCAAACAGGAAAATGAAAAGAGATTTTTTTATTTATTTAAATGCTAGTAAATCAAGAAAGGAAAAATATCGACAAGAAAAAACCAAGAAAAAAAATTCTGGCCTAATCGTCGATCGCAAAGAATCAGATTAAAAAAAATAAAAAAATCACACACTAGCAATTTTAAAAAAAATGACTCTCACACTTGTCTAAAAACCGTAAAAATACTTCTATTTTTATGACAACTTTTTAACTGAGAAAAAGTAGGCTAAGGGTAAGATTAATCCTAAGCTACTGATTTCTCCAACAGAGATTCAAACACCTGAGAGGAATAATTCTTATCAAAGGAAAGGATGATTGCCTTACCTTCAACAAAAAGTATCCTGCAGAAGCACGCGACTGTTACTCAAACAACATGCATGTGAATGCACGCTGGATGGAGACAGAGGGCGTGTACATGTGGGCTGACCTTGTACAGGCTGCGTGTATATCTAAACTCTGAGAAAAAATGAAAACAGACAGACAAAACCAGGAAGAGACCACTGATATTGATAACTAGGATCCCTTGAAGGCTTGGACACTCTTTCTAACAAAAAAACAACTAATGTAAGGAAAAAATGATCAAGAAAAAAAAATTTGAGATAGGACTGCTAGCAAACAAGACTTTAGACAGAATTCTGGAAAACCTCCTGAGAATGTGTGATTCTGGCAGGGAAGAGGATGACCGCCTCTGAGGTTCTCTGAACTCTACACGCTACTGCTACCTCTACAACTAGCGTTCACATGCGGGCTGTAAGAGGGTAGGGAGAGGGTACATGCGTGTAGACCTTGTGCAGTCCACGTGTACCTCTGTGGGTCCTAAAAACACAGTCAAGCAAAAGACAGGAAAAACTGGTATGGAAAACCAGACTCCCTGCTAGCTCAGACCTTACAGAAACTAAAAGAAAAAACAGGCAAGAAAAACTAGTCTGTAAAACTACCCAAAAACTAAATAAAATTCTAGGAACCCTAGAGAGTCTCCCCAGTATGGTCTCCAATTCTGTTGTTGGGGAAAAATACCCTACATACTAGCAAATAGAGTTTAGACTTTGCATGCAGATATGACCGAATAGAAATTACTTTCTACCTTCATCCCTAGATTTAAATCCCCTTTTCTTAGTAAATTCATGGAAAGATCAACCTACCTCGTTCCCAACATTTGATGTCGATCCTCCATTGTGCTTGATTACTTGTTCGTAATACTCCTTCCAAAGTTGACCTGCATCCAACACAAGCAACAATTATGCATGCATACTACTTATATACTAATGGGTTAGAAATCCAAACATATATTGATCAAACTATAAACAGTTCATGAATTGGGACGGGAAAAACATTTTCTTTATTACTTTGAATGAGTCAACTTACAAAAGTTGATATCGGCCACTTCTCCTCGAACTTGATCTTGGGCTCCTCTTCTTCTGTCCTTCAAATACTTTGCTTTAAATATCCTTTGGCACAAGGAAAGGCTAAAGGGTTGGGACAATGGGAATACGTAAATGGGCAGATTTTCTTTGCTATATTTTTCCTCCTCCAAATGGGACCCCTACCCCTTCTTTTATAGGCTAGAAGGAGCTAGGTATTTGGATGAACCCTCAGGCATGCATGGCTAGGAGTTTCAGTTAAATCACCCATAGCTTTTTGTTCCGTCGGCAACTTTCCTCTTTTCATGCTTTTGTTAGTCCACGTGGGTTGTTTTGGGTCAGCCAACGTGTACACACGTACAGTAATGGAATAGGGCACGTGGGCCTTTATAAAAGAGGATTTTCAAAGAGTTGTTCAGCAGTGCTTTGGCAAAGAAAGGATATGAGTTGGTCTGATGCCAGGTAAGCATGTGTGGTGCAATTTAGGGTTATAATAGGATGACACCCAACTTCTGTCGGAGATAATCAAATGGTGTCTTTGCTAGGGGTTTCATAAAGATGTCTGCTATTTGTTCTGTGGAAGGGATATAATTCAACTGAACATCTCTGTTTGTGACTTGTTCTCTGAGAAAATGGTATTTTAATGGGATATTCTTAGTCTTGGAATGAAGAATAGGATTCTTGGAGACACTAATGGCACTAGTGTTATCACAGTGAATTGTAATCGGATCAGTATAGTTTACCTTCAAATCTGCAAGAGTTTGAATCATCCACAAGATCTGAGTACAACAAGTAGCAGGAGCAATGTACTCTACTTCTATAGTTGATAAGGAAATAGACCCCTGTTTCTTACTAATCCATGCTACCAATGAGTCTCCCAGGAAGAAGGCACCTCCACTGGTGCTCTTTCTTTCATCTACACAATTTGCCCAATCTGCATCTGAATAAGTAGTTAACTAAAAATTCTGATTTCTGGGATACCACAGACCATAAGTCATTGTTCCCTTCAAGTATTTGAATATCCTTTTGACAGCTACCAAATGACTTTGTTTAGGAGCAGACTGATAACGACCTACCATTCCAACAGCTTGCATTATATCAGGACGGGATGCTGTGATGTACAGAAGACTGCTTCTCATTGATCGATATGTCCTTTGATCAACATCGAGTGAAATGTCATCTATACTGAGCTTGCAACCAACCACCATGGGTGTACTAACAGGAGAGGAGTCCTCCATCTAAAATTTCTTCAGCATCTCTTTCAAGTATTTTTCTTGAGATATAAAAATTCCTGCAGAACTCTTTTTTACTTGTAAGCCAAGAAAATATGGCAGTTCACCTATCATGGACTCTCAAATTCTGTTTGCATAGAGTTATCAAACCAATGGACAGATGATTCATTAGTGCACCCAAAAATAATATCATCTACATAAACCAACAAAAATAATAAATTATCACGTTTAGACTTAATGTAAAGGTTGTTGTCAACAGTGCCTTTCTTGAATCCTTTATCTTGTAAAAATTTGTCCAGCCTATAATACCAAGCTCGTGGTGCTTGTTTCAGTCCATATAAGGCCTTCTTTAGCTTGCAAACATTATTAGGATTATATGTCAATGAGAATCCTTCAGGTTGCTCCATATATACTTCTTCCTCTAGATCTCCATTAAGAAATGCTGACTTAACATCCATCTGATAAACTTTAAAGTTCTTATGACATGAATAAGTAAGAAACATTTTGATAGCTTCCAATCTTGCCACTGGTGCAAATGTTTCATCAAAGTCCTGACCTTCAACTTGTGCATACCCTTTACAGACCAATCTGGCTTTATTTCTAACAACTTGTCCTTTTTCATTCATTTTATTCTTGAACACCCATTTTGAACCTATTACATTTTTATTTTCAGGTCTAGGGACAAGCTCCCAAGTATTGTTCTTCTCAATCTGATCAAGCTCTTCATTCATTGCTCTAATCCAATTATCATCCTGGCTAGCTTCCTCAAAAAATTTAGGTTCAGTCATAGATAAAAAGGCAACATGAGATTGTTCTGAGTCTTTAATCAATTTCCTTCTTGTCTGAACTCCTTTATTTATATCTCCAATTATCTGATTTTTAGGATGATTCTTTCTAATAATTCTGAGAGGTGATTTTGCTTCTTTCTGCTGATTTGTGTCAGTTCGAGTATTCGTATCTTCATCTGATTCAGATTCTTCCTTTTCTGATCCTTGGACCTGTTCATCTTCATCTTCAACTATATATTTTGTTCTTGGTTCAACACTGCTTACATTTCTAACTGGGATTTCTTCATCAACTTTTATGTCTATACAATCAACTAGTTTATGCAATCTCTTATTGTAGCATCTGTACCCTTTACTATTTGTAGCATAACCCAAAAATATACCTTCATCAGCCCGGTCATCATATTTGCCGATATTTTCATCATTGTTCTTGATATAACATTTACTCCCAAAAACTTTAAAATGCTTGATTGAAGTAGATCTTCCAAACCATAGTTCATAAGGGGTCTTGTCACTATGTCGCATGAGATGAGATTTGTTAAGGATATGAACAACTGTATGAATTTCTTCCACCCAATAAGTCTGAGGTATGTTCCTTTCATTCATCATTGATCTTGCCATTTGCTGTACTGATCTATTCTGCCTCTCAACAACTCCATTTTGCTGTGGAGTCCTTGGAATTGTGTATTCTCTTTTGATCCCATGTTTATCACATAACTCTTT
>ML834675.1:0-16406 GCA_009831015.1 Picea engelmannii | reverse complement strand
TGGAATCTTTTACTTTCTCATTTCCTTCATAACTGCTAATAAGTTTATCCCACATTGCTTTGGCAGTTTCAAGATGCATCACCTTTACAAACTCAGCTTCAGCAAGTCCATTCAAGATAGCATTCATTCCCTTAGCATTAAAAGTAAACTCTAACTTATCATCCTTGGAGGCTAGCACAACAGGCTTTGTATATCCAGTCTCTACTACATCCCAAACATCAGCACCTAAGGCCATTAAGTATGTTCTCATTCTAATCTTCCAGAAGGCAAAATTTGTTCCATCAAACAGAGGGGGCTTAGTGGCTAAAGTCCCTTCATGATTTGTCATGTTTAAGCTTACATATCTACCTTTGAATAAAATGAACCCTCTCTGATACCAATTGTTGAAATTACTAAGACAACTGAGAGGGGGGGGGTGAATCAGTTGTTATTGTGCTTGAATAATTTTAGGTCTATTAATACATTCTTAATCTTTCTTCAAGTGATCATAAAAATTATACAGCATATGGACAATGAAATAATGAGCATCAGTCACACATAAGATATACACAGAGACATATTTTCATGAGGAAACCCATAAAGGGTGAAAACCTCTTCTTCTTCGAAATGATAGGCAGTCTTTTAAGTTATGTACATCATATATAATTGAGAACCAACTCAATGTGAGGCTACAACCTCTTTTTTGCAAGCTGCAACTTGCTGAGAGCACCAACTCTCTGTTTTCTCTAGCACCCACTAGAAGGAAGCACCAACTCCCTGGTTTCTCTAGCACCAACTAGAAGGAAGCACCAACTCTTTGGTTTCTCTAGCACCAACTAGAAGGAAGCTACAACTCCCTGTGTTCAAGCACCCACTTGAACCTCTGAGGACACCAGTCCTCTCTAGCACCTCCCAACCACCCTGAAATATGAATATGAAACACTGAAACCAATTACAGTGATATAGTGTTCAATAACAACTTATCAGTCTCATCACTGTTCTGCAAGATTTTGCTACTCAGTCTTCCTCCCTGTCTTCCAGCATGCATCCGCTACCCATTCTATTCTTCTGCCTTTTGTGCTCTGTGTGCCATTCCCATTCAATGCACCTTTTGTTTCCTGTCCATTTCAGCTGCTGCACCACCTCTTTACTTCCTCACACATGCATTACTTCACCTCAACAACAACAACATCATCACTTCTCTGTGTCATGTTCTTATATCTTCTGTGCACCTTGTGCATGCAATATGCACAATGCTTCTGCATCTCTTCACAGTGAGTGCTCTGTCTGATCATCATTACGACTTCTCATCTTCTCTGGTAGTTTTCCCATGCATTCAACATCACTGGATGTCATGCTGAGATTCCTCATCCTCTCTGGCAGTCGAGACTCTTCGTCTTCTCTGGCATAGTCGAGCTTATACTTTCTGCTTCAGTTACAAACTTCAACACTCAACCACTTGTCAGTCCCTCTAAGAATCTTCTTCATTCTCTGGAAGAAGCTTGGAGACTCTTCAGATCCTCTGGCTATCCAACCCATGTGTCTATCATCACTGGGTGTTATGCCGAGATTCCTTTTTCTCTCTCGCAGTTGAGACTCTTCGTCTTCTCTGTTACAGTCAAACTCACCCTCTCCGTTTCAGCTACAGACTCCAACCCTCTTCTAGCTGTCAATCGCACCTATGACCTATCTTCATCCCATTGGAAGATTCCCAGAGACTCTTCATCTCCTCTAGCAGAAACCATCAATGGTTTCTAGCAGTTACACTATGAGGAGAAAGATTAGCCCTCCAATTATGCTCAAATTCATCTGCACCATTGGATTAACTCTGAAGGGTATTGTCGTTATTTACCCATTTCACACTTTCGCAATTTAGAGATTCTACGATGAGACATCCTGACTCTCCATGTCACGAGCTCCGAAAAGAAGCTTGGCTTCTCTAACTCCCTCCTCTATGTGACCACAAGCGGTGACCACCGGTTATAGCGACAATTCACCTTTTTGGTATTTTCGCATTCGTATGATCCAGTGTATTGACACTCCCAGACACGATCTATGAAATTATGAGGTGGATCTCATCTGCACTAGGTCCTTCCTCCAAGTGACCACACGTAGTGACCATAGGCTACGCTAAAAGGCGCTTAGAACTCATGATCTTCATCGACCCTGATCAACGTTCCATGATCTCGATGAATCAACGGTCCAGATCTTTTCGCGATCTCGCATCTTGCTATTCCTTAGATGGAGGTGCTCGTCACTCCAATTCGTGATAGGCGAAACTCCGAGATGGAGGTCAGATTGACAGTCCACAGTCTTGGTGAATTGACGGTCCAGATCTTATCATGAATTCGCATCTCTCGATTCCTGTGATGGAGGTTCTCGTCACTCCAAGTCGCGATAGGCGAAGCTCCAAGATGGAGCTCAAATAGATGGTCGAAGTTCTTGGTGAATTGACGATCCAGATCTTATCATGAATTCGCATCTCGTGATTCCTGTGATGGAGGCTCTCATCACTCCAAGTCGCGATAGGTGAAGCTCCGAGATGGAGCTTGTATCAACGGTCTAGAATCCTTGGTGATTTGACGGTCAAGATCTTTTTGTGATCTCGCGTATTGCGAGTTTGAACCTCTTTCCTTTCAATTTCCCGATCTGCGAAACTCTGAAATGGAGTCTTTGTGGTGCTCTAATTCTTTTCCATTCATCCTCTTGATCCAACGGTCCATGACTATATTTTCTGACGTGGTCTGCCATATTCACCTCCTGGATATGATGGTCCTCCTTCTTTCGGTAATTTAAATGGGATCCAACGATCACTGATGCTTCTCCTCCTGAGCTTAAGCATTGGGTTCGACTCTGCGCTAATTCCTCCTGATCTTACTTTGTCCTTGTTTTGCCTTCGCTGCATACTCTGATCTTTCCATCAGTGACACGCACATACTTCTTGTAAATCATGCCAACCATCCTCTACACTATCTCTTCTGATCTTATTGAGCTTGCTCTGCAAAGTCTTCCCAAAATACTTCTGGTGCCCGTCTGTTAGATTCTTCCTGTACTCAAGCCATCATCGTTGTTGTACTTTCCATCAATGACAAGCATACGCTGCCTGTAAAACATGCCAACAAAGCGTACATTTTGAGGATGTTTTGAATTTGGAAGGATGAAGCATTATTGTAATATCGAGAGACACATAAGTGCTCTTAAATGTTTTGGAAATTGTAACACAGATCTTGAGTGGTAGCTCTCATCTATCGGTTGTAGTCAATTAATGTAATGAATGAAAAGTAGATGTATGCTTTAATTCGATTTGATAACCTAGAGCTGTAGGGGGGAAAACTCTAGAAAGCTCCCATGTATGTATTGTAATGTATTCATTATTCCCCAATAGTAAGAATAGCGCTGTAGAGAAAGAGAAGAATAGAGATTGTAAAATTTGTACGAGGAGATAGTTGTTGATATAGGACCCATGTACAGATTCAATTGGATTAATATAAGAAAGCTTTAATCCAACTTCATGGGTTTTTTATGAATATTGTTTGCACCTATTGAATGGTATGTTTACGGTTAATTTCAATCTTTGTTATGAATTTGTTTCAATGTTATGTATATGCATGATTTCATGTTAAATGTATGAAGTCTATAAGAGGGAGAGTATGAGTTTCAATTGTTTCGCTTTCAGAGAATTCCTGTAAGGAGTGCAGTGAAGGTCCGCAAGGGGTGCATTGACGAGACTTTGAGTTTTACGTCAAACAAGATAAGGAGAGATAGCGTTGTTCTCATACCAGCAAAAGTGCAAGTATAGCACATAGTCATGCAAGGTGTGCGTAGGCAGGTTGAGGTCTTAGAATTTTCCAACCCAGTGAGTGGTTGAATAATTTCTGTTGCAAGGAGTGCACATAATTGAAGAGTTCAGATAATCAGAGATTATCGAGAAGCCATAAGGAGTGTGTACAAGAATCCCTTAGAATCCCTGAGTTAGCAGCCAACATTAAACTCGGGAGAGATAGAGACTTCGAAGCATTCATAGGAAAGATGAGGCTGGCGTTACCTCACAAAAATCAATCTCAGAAGGGGACGCCAAGTTATTTGTCTAGGAACATCGAGAACTTGAATGGATGATTAAATTCTTAGAGGAAGAACTACGGATTTTCCGTGGATCGTTGGATCCAGTGGAACAGTGGAGAAGTTAAGGTTGAGTGTCTTTCAACACTCGCAAGCTCAGGAGGAATAGTTACCGTCAGATCTGGATCAACAGGAGCCATTGATCTTGTGGTTTTGAATTTTGGCATTTTGGGAGTCAGAGTGTGGAGAAAGTCGTGACTTGGAGATATTGAATTGCGAAATCTCGAGATGTGAAATCCTGATGCCATTCAGGCCATCAGATTGCAGAAAGTTCAGGACCATTGATATGTAGCAAAGAAGCCGTGAGTTCGGACTTCAAAAAAAGGGAAGATTCACATTGTGAACTCACAAGTCACAAAATCCCAATGCGCTTGGAGGTGGACCCCAAGATTTGACCGAAAGTCATATGTTTGAGAAATAAGAGAGGAGCTAGTGGACCCGTCAGCCCTTTTCAGGGTTTTGGGAATTGAAGGAGTTAGGGGAACTCACAACAGAAATTGCGAAGTCGCGAAATCCAAAAACACCCTTTTGGGTAAAGGTTTTGGTCATGCTGGTTGATCACATGGAGTGGAGGTTCATGCCTAGTGATTGTTCACAGAGGCATAACTTATAAGAAGGACCTGTGGTTATACGTGTTGGACATTCCAATTGGGAATCAAGGAGCCATTTCGGCTTAGGGAATAGGAAGATCCAAATACTAGGAGGTCAAGCAGAACCTTCCAAGGTAGGGGTGCTGCGTCAGGTGGTATAAGAGCTTACAATCATTGTTTTTTGTAAGTAAGAGGAGACAAAAGGAAAGTTGTGATTTGAATTTGCGCAGAAATATTTAAAAAATGGTGCCAAGAAGACGTCAAGAGAGACCCATGCCCGATCCAGCCGTGGAAAGGTAAATGAGAGAACTTCATACTCGATTGGATGCTATGGAGACAACACAGAGATGAAGAACTGATATTGGAGATATCAGTGAGGCTAAAAGCGAAAATGAAGCTGGAGTCAAAGAAGAATTTGTAGCCGAAGATGATGTAGAGGAACGTTTATTCAAATTTGTTTTAAGAATAGGGGCCAGAGAAAAAATGGACATCCCAATGTATGAAGGCAACTTAGACATTGAGGAGATACTAGATTGGTTTAGAGATATGGATAAATACTTCGACTATGAGGATATCTTAGAAGAAGAAAGTAAAACATGTTGTCACTAGACTGAAAGGGCATGCAACACTGTGGTGGGATGAACTACAGGCTGACAGGCATTGCAAAGGAAAACAATGAATCAAAAGCTGGGATAGGATGGTCGCAAATATGAAAGACAATTTTATACCCAGAGATTACCAAATTAATTTGTTTCGAAGAATGAATAATTTGAGACAGAAGGGGATGACAGTGAAGGAATACACTAAGGAGTTTTACAAACTCAACATCAGGGAAATTCATCATGAGAGTGATGATTAAAAAGTCACAATATAAATGAATGGCTTGATATATGGAATTCAAGATGAGATGATCATGGTGACAATCAGGAATGTAGAAGATGCTTATCAAATTGCTTCAAAGGCCGAAGTAAAATTGGCTTGAAACCAAGGTAAAAGGGGCAGAGGTAGAAGTCAGAGCAGAGGCAAAGCAATTTCCCAGGATAGAGTACATAAGCCCAAGGATGAAGAAAAGAAACCTCATAACCACCTAGAAAGGGGAGGAATCTCACAAGGAGGACATTATGTCGATAGGAACACTTTTCCTTGAGCAAGAAGAAGAGGAATAGGCAGAGGTGGTGAAATAAAGTGTTTTTTCTGTGGAAAGATAACACACAAGTATTTTGAATGCCCAGATAGAAAAAGGGATGGAGGAGGTGAAGCTCACATTTCAGAAGCGCAAAGGTGAAATGTTGAGGTAGAAGATGCAGAAGGTGGAAGATCCTTGATGATGAGGAAAATTCTCTTGAAGCCAAAGAAGGAGATAGAGAATCCAGTCCAAAGGAACAGTTTTTTCAGAAATGCTTGCAAGACCAAGGACAGGGTATTCAAGGTAATTGTGGACAGTGGAAGTATAGATAATCTAGTATCCACATAAATGGTGGAGAAGCTGGAATTAGAAATAGTTACACATCCGAGCCCATACAAGGTTTCGTGGTTGCAAAAAGGACATCAGGTAATAGTCACTAATCATTGTTTAGTTGAATTTAAGATACGTGGATATAGAGATGATATTTTATGTGATGTTATTCCCATGGATGTTTGTCATCTTTTGTTGGGGAGACCATGGCAATATGACAGGAATGTTGTTCATGATGGAAGAAAAAACACATACACCTTGGAAACGAATGGTAGGATGCATATGTTGTTGCCAATTTAAGACAAGAAGGTGAAATAAGAAACATGTAATACTATACTTCTCATGAGTGGGAAGGAACTTCTGGATGAAGTCAAGAAAGATGAAGAAATGCAATTTGTTGTGGTGAGAAAACCTAGAGTCATCTTGACCAGTACTTTGATAGATGATCTACCAGAGGAAGTTCGGGAAATGCTGGAGAATTTATCTGATATAGTGGTGGATGATTTACCTTGTTTGTTGCCTCCCATCATAAGTATAAGCGATCACATTGATCTTACACCAGGAGCTAATTTACCAAAAAAAACAGCGTACAGATTGATTCCGCAGGAGAATGAAGAAGTTAAGAATCAATTCCGAGATTTGATGGAAAAAGGGTTTATTAGAGAAAGCTTGAGTCCATGCACTGTGACAACAATGTTAAGTCCAAAGAAGGATGGTGGATAGAGGATGTGCATAGACTCGAGGGCTATAAACAAAATCACCATCAGGTATAGATTTCCTTTACGCATGATGGATGACTTGATGGATTGCTTGAGTGGAGCAATTTTTTTTTCAAAAATTGATTTGAAAAGTGGATATCATCATATTAGAATTATGGAAGGTGATGAATGGAAGACAACATTCAAGATGAATGAAGGACTGTATGAATGGTTTTTGATGTCGTTTGGTTTGACGAATAAGCCAAGTACTTTCATGAGATTGATGAACGAAGTCTTGAAATATTTCATTGGAAAATTTGTAATTGTGTATCTTGATGATATACTGATGTTCAGTAATACTGAGGAAGAACATTTGAGACACCTAACTCTAGTGATGAGGAGGTTGCAGCAAGAGAAGTTGATGATAAATTTGAAGAAGTCATCTTTCATGAATAAGGAACTCATTTATTTGGGGTTCGTGATCTCTTCGAATGAGTTGAAGATGGATCCTAAGAAGGTAAAAGCAATCAAAGAATGGTCGTCGCCAAGGAATATCTTTGAAGTCATAAGCTTCCATGGATTAGCCATTTTTTGTAGGAATTTCATCAGAAATTTTAGTGGGATTAGTTCACCAATGATGGACACAGTCAAGAAAAGACATAAATATTTTCATTGGACAGAGGAAGCAAAGAAAAGTTTCAATTTGTTAAAGGAGAAGATAACTGGACAACCAGTTCTAGTTCTGCTAGATTTTAGTAAGACATTTCAGTAAGATGTGATGCAAGTGGATTTTCAATTGGAGTAGTCTTGAGTCAAGACAATAGACCAGTTGCATAATTATGTGAGAAGCTGAATTATGCCAAGAGAAATTATTCCACGTATGATAAAGAGTTTTATGCAGTCATGCAAGCGTTGAAGAAATGGAGGCACTACTTGGTTCCGAAAGAGTTCATTTTGTATAACGATAACCATGCCTTACAGTTTATAACAAGACAAGAGAAATTGAACCAGAAACATGCAAAATGGGTTGAATTTCTGTAGAACTTTACTTTTGTTATAAAGCACATTTATGGGACTGCTAATAAGGTTGTTGATGCATTGAGAAGGAAATTTTTTTATTCTGCAGGAGTTTTGTGTGAAGACCTTAGGTTTTGAGATCCTTAAGGATATGTACAAAGATGATTCAGATTTCATGGAAGCTTATGAGGCATGCAAGAATCTTGTTCTGAGAGATAGAAGCCAATGGGTTGAGTACTTAATCTAGGATGGATTATTATTAAAAGGAAATCAGTTGTGTATCTCGAAGAGTTCTATGAGAGAGAATATTCTAAAGGAAAAACATAGTGGAGGATTGGCTGGACATTTTGGCCATGACAAAAATTTTTCACAACTGAATAGTTTATATTATTGTCCAGGGATGAGGACAGATGTGCGGAAATTTGTGAACAGATGTAGAATTTTCCAGCACACAAAGGGGAAAAGACAAAATATAGGATTGTATCAACCATTTCCAGTACCAGAGAGGCCGTGGGGTGTGGTAAGCATGGATTTTGTGTTAGAACTACCAAGGACACAAAGGAGTTGTGATTCCATATTTGTGGTAGTCGACATATTCTAAAAAATGGCACATTTTATTCCATGCCAGAAAATAAATGATGCAACACACATTACAAACCCGTTTTTCAAAGAAGTTGTTCGACTTCATGGTTTACCCAAGAGTATTGTTTAAGATCGAGACACCAAATTTATTGGTCATTTCTGGAGGACACTATGGAAGAAGTTGGGGATGAATTTATATTTTAGCTCATCATATCACCCTCAGATGGATGGAAAGACTGAGGTAGTAAATCAAAGTTTGGGGGAATTATTGAGGATTTTAGTAGCTGAACATCATAGTCAGTGGGATCAGATTTTTCTGCAAGAGGAATTTGCATATAATGACTCACCTAACCGGAGCATAGGACAGAGCCTGTTTCAGATAATGTATGGAATGCAGCCAAGAGGTGTATCTGAGTTGAGAGACTTAGATCATAATGAGTTCATAAGTGCTCGAGCAGAATATTTTGCAGCATAAATGCGAGAGCTCTATAGTAAGATTAAAGAGCGGTTGCGGAGTTCCAACCAGGAGTATAAGCGCAGAGAAGATCAACACAGAAGAGAGTTTCAGTTCGAAATGGGAGATTTATTTTTAGCACACCTCAGAAAGGAAATATTCCCAAGGGGAACGTATAACAAGATGGAAATGAAAAAGATAGGGTGGTGTAAGATTCTGAGAAAATTTGAGGCAAATGCTTATGAGATAGAATTGTCAGACGATGTGGGCATATCACCCATATTAAATGTAGCAGATCTATATCCTTACAGAGAAGATGAAGCAAGAGGAGCAGAGACTCAGAAGGAAGTTCAGTGGCTCAAACAGATGCCTGTAGTTGAAAGGCCACAGATGGAAAAGATCATTAATCAGAGAATTAGCAAGAAGACCCAAAGGAAGACATATTTTGAATACTTGGTAAAGTGGAAGGGACACCCAATTGAAGATGCTAATTGGGAAAGTGAAATGGATATCCAGAAACATGGATAGACGGTGTAGGAGTCCATGAAATTTATAGCCAGAGGAGTATGATGCAGGAGCATCGTAAGCAAGCACAAAAGCGGAAGGACAGTTGGATATGCACCAATGCGTGTTTTGAGGATGTTTTGAATTTGGAAGGAGGAGAGACATAAGTTCTCTTAAATGTTTCGGAAATTGTAACACAGATCTTGAGCGATATCTCTCATCTGTCGGTTGTAGTCAATTAATGTAATGAATGAAAAGTTGATGTAGGATTTAATTCAATTTGATAGCTTAGAGTTGTGGGGGGGGGGGAATCTAGCAAGATATCTCTTATGTATTGTAATGTATTCATTATTCCTAAATAGTAAGAATAGAGTTGCAGAGAAAGAGAAGAACATAGATTGTAAAATTTGTATGAGGCGATAGTTGTTTCTATAGGAACCATGTACAGATGCACTTGGATTAATATAAGAAATCATTGATCCAACTTCATGGGGTTTTTATGAATACTGTTTGTGCCTATTGAATAGTATGTTTATAGTTAATTTTAGTCTTTGTTATGCATTTCTTTCAATGATGTGTATATGCATGACTTCATGTTAAATGTATGAAGTCTATAAGAGGGAGAGTATGAGTTTCAATTGTTTCTCTTCCTGAGAATTCCTGGAAGGAGTGCAGTGAAGGTCCGCAAGGGATGCGTTGACGAGACTCTGAGGTTTACCTCATACAAGGTTAGGAGATATAGTGTTGTTCTCATACTAGCAGAAGTGCAAGTATAGCAAAAAGCCATGCAAGGTGTGCACAAGCAAGTTGAGGTCTTAGACTTTTCCAACCCAGTGAGTGGTTGAATAATTTTTGTTGCAAGGAGTGCATAGAATTGAAGAGTTTAGATAATCATAGATTATCGAGAAGCCACAAGGAGTACGTACAAGAATCCCTAAGAATCCTTGATTTAGCAGCCAACATTAAGCTTGGGAGAGATAGATACTTCAAAGTGTTCGGAGGAAAGACGAGGCTGGAGTTACCTCACAAAAATCAAGCTTAGAAGGGGACACCAAGTTATTTGGCCAGGAGGATAGAGAACTTGAAAGGACGGTTAAATTCTTAGAGGGGGAACTACCTATTTTCCATGGACCGTTGAATTAAGTGGATCAACGAAGAAGTTAAGGTTGAGTGTCTTTCAACACTCGCAAGCTTAGGAGGAATAGTTACCATCAGATTTGGATCAACGGAACCCATTGATCTTGTGGTTTTGAATTTTGTCATTACAGAAGTTGGAGTGTGGAGAAAGTCATGACTTGGAGATATTGAGTTGCGAAATCCCAAGATGAAAAATCTTGACACCATCTGGGACGTCAGATTGCGGAAAGTTTAGGACCATTGATATGTAGAAAAGAAGTCATGAGTTCGGACTTCGGAAAAAGGGAAGAGTCACATCGTGAACTCACGAGTCATGAAATCCCAACGCGCTCGGAGGTGGACCCAAATATTTGACCAGAGGTCATATGGTTGAGACATAAGAGAGGGTTTAGTGGACTTGTCAGCCCTTTTCGAGGTTTTGGGAATTGAAGGAGACAGGGGAACTCACAACAGAAATCACGAAGTCACAAAATCTGAAAACACCCTTTCGGGTAAAGGTTGTGGTCACACTGGTTGATCACGTGGAGTGGAGGTTTGAGCCTAGTTCTTGTTCGCATAGACATAACTTCCAAGAAGGACCTATGGTTATACGTGTTGGAGATTCCAGTTGGGAATCAAGGACCCATTTCAGCTCAGGGAATAGGAATTTCCAAAGACTGAGAGGTCAAGAAGAACTTGTCGAGGTAGGGGTGTTGCGTCAACGATTCTCTTCTGGAACTCGACATAGAGTTCTATTGTGCACTCCTTGCACTTGCTCGATGCCCAATTGACAGATCTCTACAGAATCTTCAACAATTCTGGTTGTTGTTATGTGCCTTCTCTGCACAGTCTTCTCTTCGGAGTATTCAGTAACTCTGAGGCTCCTTGAGTTTGTGAATTCTTCTTGTGTGCCCTCCTCACACATTCTTCCCTAAACTCCATTCAAGATTTAGATACACACTCCTTGTGTTGGCTCACAGAGTCTTCAACACTCTGTTGTTCACTCCTTACATAGCCTAAAGAACCTAGAAACAATTCAACAACTCTCAAGTAGATAGTGGATTCTATCTATCCCTGCAGATGGAATCTATCACATACATCTACAACATAAATAAACACACATGTGAGATTCATTCATAAACATATAAACACATAGAGAATCATATGCAGGAAAAATTGCTCTCTTTCATTAACATGAACGTTTGATTACAATATGTGTAGGCTGGACTATGATAGAGTCTCAACTCTCTCAAACCAAATTATTCTACCTCCTATTCAATAACAATACTCCTCCAGCTGCCTCATTTGGTTATGCCATGCATATACATATACGGGAAGGTTGCTAGGGTGCCCTCTGACTACCTCTCATATTGAAGTAACAACTAACAAGTACTCAAGCTCTGTTACATTAAAGAATGAGAGTGAAACTCCTAGATCTCTCGCGATCATTATGTTTTTGAGCGTTTCGCTCTCCTTAAATCATCCGTTCAAAATAGATCTACAGGAAAACAACATCTTTTAGATTCCAAATAATTAAAAACGCATGCTATGGCGTTGATTTGTCCCTCCACGTGGGATTTTTGATGATGCTTCTGCATCAAGGGGGTTGGAGCCTCCTTCTAGTTGTAGCTGGAGAATCAAAAGTTGGTGCTTCCAATGAAATTTTTCTTTTGACAAATATATATGAAAATCATTTCATGTTTTTCTCCCATTTTGGTTTCCACATAAATACTTGTGTGTTGTGTTCTTGATGTGATGTGATGTTTCTTATGTTTACATGATTATGATATATATGATTGGATGCATTCATAGATGATACATTTATGATAAACGTTTGAATATTGTTGGTAAAGATAAAAAATATATATTGTGGTTAAAAGTGGTGTAATAGTTGATTATTGATTCACCCCCCCTATCAACAATCCAACACATGGGATATTACTTATTCAAAAGACATAACCCCTTGGAAGAGTTGTCTTCTTAATTTTGATCATGTTTGTTGACAAAGTGTCCTCAAACACGTGATTTTATTAATAAGGAAAAAGGGATTACAATTTGAAGTGAGAATTCATAATCTACTCCCTAACCTCACTTGAAGAAGGAACTAGTTTATATAACTCAACTCTAAACTAAAAACTAGGAGAACAACCAATCACATAATCACATGAGTTTGATAGGTGTTCTTTACATAGAAGCTAGGTGTCTTTATCCTAACAAACTAGAATAAACTAATTTTTAAAAGAATTTATACTAGAAAATACTTAGACTATCGAACTTTAGGATCATGAGGCTAACAATCCCCCCTTTAATCTGGAAGTTCATTTTTACAAATACCAATTTCATATCTGAACTTAGTGAACTTTATTCTACCAAGAGGTTTGGTAAAAATATTTGAAGTTTGATCTTCAAACAGATAGAACTGAGGCTTGATGATGTCTTTGATGATGAACGATCTGATGAAGTGGTACTTGGTGTCGACATGTTTTGTATTTGAATGAAATACTGGATTCTTGGCCATATTTATTGCTAACTGGATGTCGATCAATAAGGTAGTTGGTGATTTCTGAGTTTCACCAAGATCATGTAAAAATCTGCGTAGCCATACAATCTCACATGTTTCTTCCCAAGATGATATGTACTCTGCCTTTGCTGAAGATTTGGCAATTGTTGTCACCTTTTTACAATTCCAAGATACTGTTGTTGAACCCATATTCATTAAATATCCTGAAGTGGATGTTCTATCATCAATGTCATCTGGTCGATTATTTGTCAGGTAAATGAGACTTCCAACCAATTTCCTATACTTTGTACTGTTTACCAATTCCCCCCCTTCAAATTTTGAAAATTTCAATTTTTGCTTCATGGGGGTAAGAGAAGGTTTACAATATTCCATACCAATTTTTTTTAACAATTCAGTGGCATACTTAGTTTGAATAAGGAATATTTGGTTAGGATATTGAGAAACTTCAACTCCAAGATAATAATGAAGTGACCCTAAATCAGTCATTTTGAACCCTGCTTTAAGTTCTTCCTTAACCTGTTTGATGTGAGATTCATTATTTCTTGTTATGATCAAGTCATCAACATAGAGTACAAGTATCACCATGTGCTTATCTTGCATTCGAAAATACAACGTATCATCTGATTCACTTTGCTGAAAACCCACCTTTCATAGGTACTCATCCATTTTTCATACCAAGCTCAAGGAGCTTGTTTCAAACCATATAGAGCCTTCACAAGTTTGCAAACTTTATGTTCTTGTCCTTTTTCTTCAAAACCTTGTGGTTGAGTCATGAAAATATCTTCCTCTAGATCACCATTCATGAAGGAAATTTTGAAATCCATTTGATGTAATTTCCAACCATTATGTGCAACCAAATTGATAACCATTATGATAGTGTTCCATTTTGTTGTGGGTGAAAAAGTTTCTTCATAATCAATTCCTTCATGTTGAGAAAAACCTTTTGCAACAAGTCTTTCTTTGTACTTGTCAATTTTACCATTGGGCTTGTACTTTACTCGATAAACCCATTTACAATCGACGGGCTTAACATCATGTGGACAATCAACTAAGTTCCAAGTCCCATTTGCATGTACTGAATCATATTAATTAATCATTGCTTCCTGCCATTCTTTATGTTCATCTGCTACAACAAAAGACGTAGGTTCAATGGAAGCATGATAAAAATTAGATTCTTCTCTTGAATATCCCCTAGTTCCTATTTTTTTCATTTCATCTGAATGAACATCTTTGAGAAGTTGTTTGGTCCACTTTGGCTTATTATGTTGAGGGGATTGAGGATCTGAATCACCATTATCATTGAAAAGAGGATTTTCAAAAAATGAGGCTCTTCTTTCATCTTAAATATCTGAGATTGGAGAAGATAATTTTGAAGATTTAGTATCAGAAGAGTCTTTTGTCGTTTTATTATCAGATGAATCAAAAGAACTTTTTGATAAAAAGATGTCTGCTGGAGTAACAAAGTCTTTTTCAAATCAAAATGCTTGCTTTGACTTGTTGAGTTTACCTTTACCCTTAGTGTTTTTCTTCTCTAAACGACTAAGGAGATGGTTAATCTCATCTAAACTGTTACTTTCAGTTTCATAAAAAAATACATCTTTATTGACAATGAATTTTCCATCTGAAAGCAATCTATACCCTTTGTTTTCATCAGAGTATCCAATAATTCATACTTCGGTTTTCTAATTTAGTCTTGTTTTCCTTAGGAACTAAAGCATAACATGTCGAACCAAAAACCCTAACATAATTTACCTTGGTTTTAAAACCATACCAAGCTTCATAAGGTGTTTGTTCATCTAAAGCTGATGTAGGTGATCGATTTCTGAGATAAACTGTAGTATGAACTGCTTCAGCCCAATATTTTGTGCTCAACCCTTTAAACTACATCATATATCTTGCCATGCCCATGAGATTTCTGTTCATCCTTTCAATAACTCCATTATCCTGTGGAGTATAGGAATTTGTCAGTTTCCTCTTAATTCCATTGTTTCGACAATAATCATTGAATTCACTTCTATTATCAGTTCTCAAAGAAACAACCTTTTCTCTAGTTTCATTTTCAACCACGTGTTGAAAATGTACAAACTTTTCAAAAGCTTCAGAATTTTCCTTTAAAAAGTACACCCATGTCATTTTACTGTGGTCATCAATGAAAAATATAAAGTATCGACATCCACCAAAAGAAGATTCCATTGGACTGCATATATCATTGTGAATCAACTCCAAATGCTTTGTTGCTCGCCATGAGCTTGTTGGAAAAGCTTCTCGCTTTTGCTCGCCAAAAATACAAGCTTCACACTTGGATTTTTCTTTCTTGAAAGTTGGAAAACCCTTTACCAAATCTTGGGACTTAAGTTTCAAGAGACTATCAAAGTTTATGTAACCAAATCGAAAATTCCATAATTTGAATGAAGACATTTCGAAATTCACTGTTGCTACAGCCTCTTGCTTTCTTTGGATTACTTTCTCATTCATTCTTAGTAACTTCCCATCTTCATATCCAGTCATTATTCTTTTCAAGTTATCTTTCTCTGACTTAATCTTCACCAAACCATCTTGCATGACAATTTGATGTCCACCTTGTCTGATTGTGACTAAGGATAACATTTTTTTCTTAAAAGATGGTACATACAAAACATTTGAAATCCATTTTTCACCAATTCCAGGGATAAAAACTTTCATTCAACCTTTTCCTTGAGGTATATGAGTTGTATCATCAGCTAAATAAATGAGATTTATTTGAACACCCTTATAATTCCAAAAATAGTCTTTGCGATAAGTCATATGCTGAGTAGCTCCTATGTCCACCATATTCATATTCATCATCTTGATAATCATGATCTTTTGCATATTGAGCTGATTGTTGAGAATTTGAATTTGATGTCCACTTAAACTTTGGCAATTGATCATTCTTGGTAAGACGATTTGATGCATAATGACCCATCTTTAGACATCTTTTACATCTTACTTGACTGAAATTTATGCCTCTTCCTGACTTTGTATTACTATTGTGAGTATTACTTTGAAAATTTTGTTGATGGAAATTGCTATGACCTCTACCTTGACCACGACCTCTGCCACAACTTTGATTAGAAGATTGATTCTGAAAATTTCCAAAATTTGATTTTCCTCTTCCTTTAGAACTTTCAGTTTTAGTGAAAATAATATCTTGTTCTGATTGTTTTTGTTTTCCAAAGGATTTACTATGTTGAGCCAGTAATTCACTAAGTGAATCAAAAGTTACAGTTGATAACTTATCAGTTATTTGCAAAGTCTCAAGAAAATGATTATAAGATGGAGGCAAACCATTTATTACAATGGAGACTAGAAAACTATCTTCAAGTTTAGAAAAACCTCCTTTGATGATTTC
>ML834674.1:29992-52579 GCA_009831015.1 Picea engelmannii | reverse complement strand
GGTTAATAGACAGTGGGTTCTCATCTCATATGACCGGAGATCAAAGCAAATTTGTCATCTTGAAGAAAAAGGGTGGAAATGTTGCATTTGGAGATGACTCATCTACCAAAATACTTGGAAAAGGAATTGTAAAGCGGTGCTTCTGAGTTACTTCCTGTAATTTCTCCCGCCACACATTACGGTTTTACACTGAAGTTTGTTGCTCTCCTAGCCTTATCCTCTCGATTCCAGTCACTAAGCCATTTGTCATGTCTCTTCCTCAGAACGACCCCATAGCCAAAATCTTACCTTCTTGCACCAATATAACCAGAACCCATTTTATCATAGGTGTTAAATCTAACCATTTTTTTAAAAGTCATATCTTGTGCGAAGATCGTACCATTCCCGAGAGAGCCCTCTCCATATCCGAAAGGCTAGTTTCGGGTCTCAAAGTTGGTTGAAAAATTTACCTTCGTTGTCTGTTTATCAACCGAATGGATTTACGAAGTGCTAATATTTTGTCGTCGTTGTCGTGCACAAAATTGAATAGATTTTCCCTGGGAGAACGACAACGTTGTAGTTTGACCCCTGAGGGTACCAAAGGGACAAACATCAATACCATCTGAAATCCTTATCCCGGCGACTCCAGTCCAAACAAACCAGTAGCCTCAAGTAGTATAGTTTAGGAAACCTGGCTCCAAAGACGATTTACACCAGAGCGAATCCTGACCCAAACCCCTTGGAACCTATGTACGACCTCAATAAGATTTTGCACAAGGCTAGAGAGAAAGTGTCGAAACCTTTCTACTACCTAGAAAAAAGCCTGTCTTTTCCCAAAGACGGCTCACCGAGCATTGACGACCTCACGTTTGACACATTCTTTGAGAAAACTTTGTTCCGAGCAAGTCTGAGACTAGTTTGGACGAGACTTTTTTCGACCCAAAGAATTTTCGAGCCCTAGTATAAAATAATATCCCTCAGAATCCAAATCCTCCTAGGGCTATGGCCTCTCAATTCGCTCCCCTCATCATGCCTGTCCAATTGCATGACTTGCCTCAAAATTATAGCCAAAGGATCAGGCTCTACGACGCTGAGGGAAATGTTTCCGCTCAGAGGTACCTTGATTGGTTTAATGATTTCATCGACCTGGAGGAGGTGGAATATGCAAATGAAAAAATGAGGTTGTTCGTGCAAAGCCTCTTGGGAGATGTAAGAAAATGGTTCAAATCCCTTCTGCCCATGAACATTCAAGACTTCACCGCATTCGAGACGTCATTCCTAGATAAATAGGGAGACAAGAAAAACCCTTTGAAGATGCTGACACAATACAATAACATGAAGAAAGCACCGGAAGAGACGGTGTAGGAATTCACGGCCCACTTTTTGAAGGTGTACAACTTGATCCCTACAAAAGTCAAGCCGCCCCCCAGTGTTGTGCAGTTGCGGTATGTTGATTCCTTCAAAAATGATTTTGACCTGGTGTTAAGAGAAAGGATATCAACGAATCTAGATGCTCTAATGAGCAATGTTGTCGAAGTCGAAGTAAACATGATGGCGTCAGGAAAAATAAAACCAAGTTTCAATCGAGGCGACAAGAGATCCCAGGGAGATGAAAATCCATCGACGTCGCGGTACTCAGACGATAAATTTGACATGATGATGAATACCATGGAGAAGTTGATGGAGAGAATGTCCATGGGAAACAAACATGTTGCCCGAGAATAGAATGACCCACCTCCCAAGAATCAGAACCTCAGAAGAGGTCAAATCCATCATATCAAATAAAGGGAATAGAAAGAGAAAAGGGATCAAGGTGACCAAAAAATGAGACCTCCTTTCCAAAACAACTAGGCGGATGAGGATTTCGACCAGACGTTCGATGACCAGATGCATTGTTGCGATGACCAAAACCCGCGCATGTTCCTGACGAAGAGTGAGCATGATCAATATATGAGTAGGAACAAAGACTTCATGCCAGGGGTCGATGATGATATGATACTCGAAACAGATGATGCACCATCTTGGGAGACAAAAGAGTTTAGGAAAGGGTATCAAAACACCATCATGCAGTTCCAGAAGAAGTATAACCTCCGGAGAAAAGACATGACTACCGAGTTGCAACAGACAAACCCCATAAGGAATCCTCCAGTCGACACTCCTTCCACAAGACAAACAAGGTCACACAATGCTACCAAAGATACAACAGAGAAATCTAAGTCGAAGGAGGAGGTCCCCAAGAAATCCCCAAAGACAGGTCGAAAGGCGAGTGGAAAAGTGGTAGAGAAAACTTGTCCCCCTTTCAATTTTGAACACGAGATGGCCAAAATAAAAATCTTTGTCCCATTCAATGAACTTATTAGGAAGGGTGAGTATCGGGAACAAATCATTAAAATGTTGAAAATGCGGGGGACCCCCGATACTATGAATCTTCAATATGATCACCCCACCATCCTTTTTGGTCTGTGTGTTGAAGAAACAAGTGATATTGAAGACATCCCTCCTTTCTACGTTAGTCTGAATATCCATGATATGAACCTGCATAATGCCATGCTGGATTCTAGCGCGTTTCACAACCTCATGTCGAAGGCAATCATGGACGAACTAGGTTTGGATGTTACCATGCCATACAAAGACCTTTTCTCTTTTAATTCAAGGAAAGTCAAGTGTTTGGGCCTTATCAAAGACCTAGTTGTATCGTTGGCTCAAATCCCCGCCAAGAACATGGTCATGGACGTGGTCGTCGCAGACATACACCCAAAATTTGACATGCTTCTCTCGAGGTCGTGGGCTGCAAAGTTGAAAGGCATGTTGCAGATGGATATGTCATACGCCACTATCCCCATTTTTTTCCATGACAAAAGGCTATACAGAGAAGTATTGTTGAAGTACATGGTAAGTAGTAAGACACATCCACACAATCATCCCATATACATTTTCAACACCGAGGTGGGGTCTTATATATTCTACAATGACCTAAATTTCAAAGAAGAAGAGTTGACAACCATTGTAATAGCTAATGAGGAGACCGCGCGGGAAACAATAGAAGGCGCTGACCCAAAAGACCACGTGAAAAACAAGGTGTGGAACATGAGTTATGATGGCATAGTCAGCAGAGAAGGATCTGGGGCTGACGTATGGGTGAGCCCCCCTAAATCAAGCACTAAGATGCGCTCATACAAGCTCATGTTTGAGTGCACTAACAACATGGATGAGTATGAGGCACTAATCTTGGGCTTACAAGTTCTGAAATAATTGGGCACGTAGAAGATAACAGTGCATGGGGATTCTGAGATGATCATAAATCAGGTGAAGGGTGTATATCAGATCAAACACCCTAGGCTAAGAGCGTACAATAATTTGGATTTGTACCTCCTCAAAGGATTCTCAGAATATGACCTATCTTCTATCCCCAGAGAGAAATATCGGATCATCGATGCATTGGCCACCTCAGCCTCAAGTTTTAAGATCCCATATTCCCAAAACAAAAGTATGAAATCAAGGTCAGGCAGAGGCCGATAGTGCCTGATAATATCAAACACTAGCAAGTGTTCGATGATGAAAAACAGGTGGAAATATTCCTCCTTATGAATGACGAGTTCGCTAATACAATCATTGACAAGGAATGTTGTGATGACGAAGATGAGAGTGCAGATGCGTGCAACAACGATGACCCTTTCCAAAACCAGATCGTGGGAAGGGACATAATACAATTGAAAAATAATATTATTCCAAAGGGGTTGGTGCCGCTGGAAAAGTTGTTTGACAAGAATGATGTGGCTAAGAACCCCAATATCGCTGCAAGTGAATAAGACGTGAAATACTGCAATATTGGGACTAAGGAGAACCTAAAGATGGTAAAATTATCCAAGACACTCAGTCCAGAGGTCAAGCAGGACTATATAAAGCTCATGAAATATTTCCTAGATGTTTTCACATGGAGTTACGATGACCTGAAAGTGTATGACACGAAAGTGATCAAACATGTTATCCCTCTCAAGGAAGATCAGAAACCTTTCAAATAGAATTTGAGACAGATAAATCCCTTGTTACTGCCGCTGGTCAAGAAAGAGGTAAAAAAAACATTCGACGCTAAAATCATTGTTTCCTTGAGGTTTTCGAAATGGGTAGCTAATCTGGTACCTGTAAGAAATAAAAGCGTCGAGATAAGACTGTGTGTAGACTTACGAAATTTAAATAAAGTGTCTCTCAAGGACCATTATCCCCTTCCTAAAATGGAATACATCCTGCAAAATGTGGTGGGGTCCCAGAAGATGTCTATGCTAGATGGGTTCTCGGGATATAATCATATCATGGTTCACCCAAACGATAGAGAGAAAATGACTTTCACAACTCCATGGGGAATGTTCATGTATGCTAAGATGTCGTTCGACCTGATGAACGCTGGAGCCACTTTTCGAAGGGCCATGGACATCATGTTTTCTGATGAAAGGGAAAAATTCATCATGATTTATATGGACGACATCACTGTGTACTCTACCTCTGACAAACAACATCTGGAGCACCTGAAGAGATTTTTCCAGAAGTGCAAAAAATTTGGCATATCACTGAATCCAAATAAGTCTCACTTCCTGGTAGAAGAAGGAAATTTGTTAGGGCACATCATTTCCAAAGAGGGCACTAAGATAGACCCTAGCAGGGTTTAAGGGATCCTGAAGATCGACACCCCACGTAGTAAAAAGGAGGTACAATATTTCCTAGGAAAGGTGAATTTTTTGAGGAGATTCATCCCAAACCTGGCGAAAATCATAAAAAACATAACTTGCATGCTCGAGAAAGGAAACGAGATCAAGTGGAACCCGGAGGCCAATAAGTCTTTTGAAGATATCAAAGTGGCGTTGATGAAGGCTCCTGTACTAGCTAGCCTGAATTTTACGAAAGATTTCCTCATGTTTTCATTCACCTCAGAACACACTATTGTCGGCGTGTTACTACAGAAAGACGAACAATATTTCAAAAAACCCATAGCCTATTTTAGTCGGATGTTGTGCAACACTCCACTAAGGTATGACATCATGGAAAAGTAGGTGTATGCCTTAGTAAAAGATTTGAAAGAATTCAGGACATACATACTTCACTCCCATGTTATCGCTTGTGTACCCAGCAGTTCAGTAAAGGATATTCTAACTCAACCTGACCTGAAAGGAAGGAGAGGCAAGTGGATAGCAACCATGTTAGAATACAACCTTGAAATAAAGCCTACAAATATGATCAAATTTCAGGGTCTTGCAAAGTTGATGGCGTAGTCAGACTGTGATGTTGTAGGAATGGATTTCATCGTTGATCTGTCGGAATGCCCCCAAGAAGAAAACACTGCGCAGGCCCCTCAACAATTCATCGACTCACCATGGTACGCAGACATCATCTACATGATGGAGAATCTCTAGGCCCCTATGGGTGTGAGTAATACTAAGACCATATTTCTCAAGCTCAAACTGGTTAAGTTCTTCATCCTGGACAACTCAATCTACTGGAGATATCCCGAGGGAATATTGTTGAGATGTTTATTGGAAGATGGCTCTAAGCGGGCCATACAAGAATTTCACAAAGGAGACTATGGAGGACACCACTATTGGAAAACCACCGTGCAAAAAATCCCAAGGGCAGGCTATTACTGGCCTACAATTTTTGTTGACGTATATAAGGAGGTCTCTAGCTACCACGAATGTCAATTTTTTTATAGAAGAAGAAAACTGCAACCCTTGCCATTGAATATGATCTCAGTCGAGGCAACTTTTATGCATTGGGGTTGATATTTCATAGGATAGATAAACCCACCATCCTCTACACAACAAAAGTGGATACTCACAGCCACCGATTATTTCACAAAATGGATAGAGGCGATCTCCACGAAACAAGCTATCGATGCAGTCATTATCCAATTTCTAGAGATGAACATTTTGTTGAGGTTTGGGTGTCCTGTTAAGATCATTACAGATAATGCAGCCGCATTCAAGTCAAAGAGGATGGAGAAATTTTTCCAGGATTATAACATAACCCTGGGGCATTCCATGGTGTATTGTCTGCAAGGAAACGGGTTAGCAAAATCCTCAAATAAGAGTTTGACCAGGATTATTAAAATACTCCTGCAAGAAAACAAGAGAGCCTGGCATAAAATTCTTATCTACGCACTATGGGTGGATCGGGTCACCACCAATAAATTTATATCAACTTTACCTTTCCAGATTGCTTACAGCGTGGATGCAATTTTCCTTACTTCACTTGGACCCCTCGTCAGGAAGTTGTTACAAGAACAAAAGGTTGAGCCAGATGATGCGGAAAGGAGGATTAATCAGGGAATTCACACGCAACAGGAAAGAGAGAAGGTACATAATCAGTCATAGCTCCATCATGAAAATATAAAGAAAGCCATCGATAAGCATTCTAAGCTAGAATATTTCTGGTTGGGTGACATAGTTTTGAGATGGGATGCAAGAAACAAAGGTAAAGGGAAGCATGCAAAGTTCGACCACCTTTGGATAAGTCCGTTCAAAATCTATGATCACAGCGGAAAAAATGATTATTTTCTAGAAGGATTAGATGGAGAAAGTTTTGATTGGGGCCTAAAACATTACCTCATGAAATAAAATCCATTTAATACATTTGTCATTGTAACTAGTCGTTTTATTTTGCATCAAGTATGTAGGTCAGCATAAAATTGAAGCCCTAAGTGAAGGCCCTAATTTTATGCTGAAGTATTAGAAGCCGCGTCAATAGGTTTAGTTTGTTTTTCCCAATGTCTAGAGGTCAAATAAAGCCCAATGGTCGGGCACCTAGTCTATTGTTCTTTGCTACCTCACAGGGAGGATAACATCCCTGATGGAGCTAGTTGTTAGCACCACCATTTTTCTTTCCAATTTGAGAGTCGGTTTTAGAGTCACGTTGTGACCCATGCGCCCAAACATGTGAAGTCAGGTACATAACATCGTGATTTTGAGGTCAACAAGTTTATGGTTGGCCCTTGGAAATGGGAAGGGATGTTAGATTCGAAACGTGTATAAGAGGTACGGGTGTGTCTTTTCCAAGAAAATCGAATCCTATCGAGAAACCAGTCTCTACGTGCCCCAGGTCGAGTCAAGTGGTTAATAGAGGTTGCGTCATCAAGTACAACAATTATTATCAATTCATCATGAAGGCCGAGGGAATGAAAAATCATGGAATTCATATCATGCATGACCAACAAACCTTGTCACTTGTATCCTACACGAGGGGATTTTCCATGGAAAACCTGCAACTTGACTTGGAACATCTCATCGCCATGAATTTTTTGTCCTCTAGCATGATTCCCTCTCCTGTCCCATTTGTTATAAATCTTGGATTCTTGACATTCTCTTTAGTCGTAGAACTAGGCCTAAACTCTATTTGCAATTTCCCTTGCCAGTCCAGCATGATCAGAACCTTCCCTCTTGTGCATTTGTTGGATACATTGCGCACAAAGTTCACCTTGGTCATGCCATGACAACCTCTTAGAGCGCAAGGAAAGGCACGTAGAGAAATATAACTGTAAGGTTCGAGCCCCAAAGGGACTAGGATTCATTCTCACCTACGACAAGCATTCTCAAAGACGTAAAAGGAAATATTCTTTTACCTGCAGAGAAGACCAAATAAATTCATGGAAAATATGAAATGGAGAAATTCACACAGGAAGGGAAGACAGTAAGAGCCCCCTCTCCCCAGTAACAAATGCCTCGGAGGAGGGGCAAGCCGAGAAAAAACCAAGAGATCGTGGAAGCTCGAATTTCAGAAGAACCATGCGTCAGATTGATAGCTGAAGAATGACTCAGGTGCGCCATCCGGCTAGAACTTGTTGGGGAATCAAGCTGCGAAGACAGGAGCATAACAAGGAGAGAATATATCGTAGGAGAGAATGAGAAAGTTCCATCTCAGAAAATGAAGCAAGTGAAACTGGCCATCGCCGAGCTCTATCAGGAAAATGTGGAATTAAGGCGACAACTAGTGACAAAGGCCATGGAAGCGTCCATAATGCAGGGTCCTTAAGGGAACATGGCATGGTTGAAAAGGAAGCTCAGAGAGGTGCAAGACACCATTGTACAGCTGCAGTAAGCACAGAGACTGAAGAAATAAAGGCACGCAAAAAATTCCAAAAAATGTGAAACGACCGAGAAAGAAGCCTGTGTAACTCTCGCCAGCACGCAGGAAAAGCCAGTTTAGTTGTCACCCGTTTCTTCACTCGCTAAAGATGAGACAAATCTTGGTAGTTTTGAATGATACATTTCTCTGAAGCACACTACCATTTTTATAATGACCACAATGATCTAACAACTGCTTGCTATGTGAAACTCTCATCAAATGATCATATCACAAAAATCGAAGTCGTTATTTACAGACAACAAGCTCCTGACAGACACATGTTCACCGGGACACATGATCAAAGGATCACAATGAAACATATTTTCTCCATGCCAAATCCTGACCGACGATCAAATCCCATGGAGAAACTCTGAACAGTCATAAGTAAAAAGGCGTGATTATTGTCTATTTTTGGAAAACACTATGCGAAGAGTC
The DNA here is from genome assembly GCA_009831015.1 of Picea engelmannii. Classification (NCBI taxonomy): domain Eukaryota; kingdom Viridiplantae; phylum Streptophyta; class Pinopsida; order Pinales; family Pinaceae; genus Picea; species Picea engelmannii. The sequence continues at coordinate 44,056 of ML834674.1, read as the reverse complement.
TCCAACGCATGTTGCTCAGTTTTCCTAGTTCTAAGGGTTAGCAGTTAGGAAGCAGGGTAGCCCAAGCGACACCCTCGTTTATGTATTTCATCTTTTCAATGTAAGCCAGGTTGGTTGGCAAATTTGGTAGATGATAGATATTGTATGTAATCTAAAGTTTTGATCGGAATTTAATGCAAAGGTCCTGTGACTTGATGAAAATATTCTAGTTGTAACAGTTGGATGTATCGTGCTTCTTTCTTTGCATATGTGCTTTCCTGTTATATTTATTTCATATATTTTTCTATCTATTTCAAAATGAATTATAGAACCTGCGGATTCACTATACAAGGCCCCTTGTTTTCTCCACTTAGACAAAATGTTTTCCTCTAAATCTAACTCTGAATTCATCCATAGTGATGCTCCTGAGTTACTTCCTATAATTTCTCCCACCACACATTACAATTTTACATTGAATGTTATTACTCGCCTATCCTTATCCTCTCGAGTCCAGTCACTGAGTCATTTGTCCCGTCTCTTCCTCAGATCAACCCCATAGCCAAATTCTTACCTTCCTGTGCCAATATAACCAGAACCCATTTTATCATAGGTGTTAAATATTTTCATTGTTTTTAAGGTCATATCCTGTGCAGAGACCGCACCATTTCTGAAAGAGCCCTCTCCATATTCGAAAGGCTGGTTTCTGGTCTCAAAGTTGGTTGAAAAAGTTACCTTCATCATTTGTTTATCATCCGAATGGATTTACATAGTGCTAACAAGGACTTAGAAGCTTCGGAGGATCTCGCATCCACACATACGAACTGTTAATCTTCAAATATTCCCAATCATTTTTGGTGAAGTCATTACGTCCCATCACTTAACATTTTCCAATTGCAGGGACCTGCAACAGTGGTTTTGGAGTAACCCACCTTCCATCCCACAATTATTCTAATGCTAACATGTAACCCCTCGATGAAACCACGGTTTGGTTTGCAGGATCGCCTTGGAGAATTAACTCTCGGGCAACTTGGGTCCCCTCAATGCCTCCTAGCCATTGATCTTGATGTATCATGATCAATGCCACTGTGGGTCCTCCAACCTTTAACTTTGTTATGTAACCTTGGGTCCCACTAACCATGCTCGTACGGAGTGCCACATGGTGGAATAATAGCAACTGACTCGTGGCCCAATCAGATGGGTGTCACATGTCATGTTCCATATGGAATTTCAAACTTCTACATGTTCAAAACCTACTGACACGTGGCACACAACCCATGTGTCCACATCAAACCAAGTGACATCACCATGCCATGTCACTTTGAAGTTTCAGACTTTGACCCTTCTCTTGTTTCTGGCATCAGAGTTCACTGAAGTCACAAAGTCTGAAGGGCTTCCAGGTTAACCCTTCTACACCTTCCCCAAATCTGACGGTCATAAGGGATTTCCCTTCCTTCTGAACAGATCCTACTGCACAAAATAGACTCTGTTACTCGGATTTCCAAAGTAATTCACGGATAACTTCTTCGCAACATTACCTGATCTGACTGTCATGAAGGATTTTCCTTCTCTCGAATAGATCCTAAGGTCCACATTACTTTGCGGCCCAATACCATGTCTATCATAGTTTTACAACACTACTACTCCTCCTGAGCTTCGTAACATGGCCAAGGTAACTTCTTGGCACTCATGAAGGTTTTGAGGTTCGAAATTGGTCCTCCAGACATAATTTCCTCTCGAAACCTTAGGTCCAATGACCACTTACCCAACCCACTCAGGCTCTGCGTTAAAAACTTGGCTCCGAACTCGAATTTTGTCTACTTCGACAACAATTCTTTCTGAAACTTTTTCTTCAACTTCCACTAACATGGCCCATCCAGGCTCAGTGTTGTAACCATGCTCTGATACCATTTTGTAACATTCCCAGCCACCAACAAGTCGGGAAACGCTACTACGCGGAACATTCTCATGCATATATATAACATGCATTAAATCAAATTAACACATTTAACATAGAGTTATTGCCATCATACAGACTTAAGGTAATTAACAATAATTCATCATTGCAACAAAATACATGATAACATTACAAGCATCACAGACATGCATTTCAATTGAAATTAAACACATAATGATACTTATCTTTGAAACTGTAGTAAATCCACCAACTACGTGCAAACCTTACATGAACCTCCCAGCTTTAGACCACACTGCTCATCACGCTCAGTAGTGGGTCACCCATGAGCTGGGACCAAGCTCCACCCTGGGCAAGGGAATCCTAGACTAGGCTGAGGTTATAGGAAAATTGCACAGAGCAATCAGAAAGATTCTCTCCAGTAACCTTCTTACACCCACTACTCACGAACTCTCATTCCCCACATGCATGTTCCACCTGAGAGAATACAACTTCACAAGAATAGTCTATCGATGCTTCACCTCCCTCTCTAGGTCTCAACAATAGGCCAGATCAGGAATTCTCAGAGCTTCGTAGATGGTGCTAGACTCTCTCTGGGAGAAAACCACTTCCCAATAGACTCTCTCACCTAGAGAGAGATGGTCATAGGCCTGACAACCTACCTCTTCAACCATGAGCCTGACAACCTGCTTCTTCAGCACACTCCTTGACTCAGCTCCAACCAGGTGAGGACAAAAATAATGATTCATCACTCATTCACACAGGGATGATAGTAGAAACAATAGATGGGCATGGCAACGCAGGCGGAAATAACCCACGCACAAACATGGCACAAATAAGGCAATTACTCAGGTGTCGGGTTCCTCATAAGACACAGAACGGTTCATGGATTTTGGTTCTCAGTTGCATGCACGAATATTGCAAAGGTTGAATACATAGGCCCTGAGATTCACGAGAATACATCGGTCGGCTTCACGGTTCTTTTTTTCAGGGTGCGTGACAAGGAATCAACAATTTGTCAGTATTATTGTACATCATAATTCAACATGTACAAAACCTTATGAAATGATATTAGAATTTCCTTCACCTAGCAATTCAATAACAATTACCAAACAATTAAACCAAATAGAATGACTCATCATTCTATGCATATGCATGTTCATAATTAATAACAGTAAGTTTATTATTTCAATTTTCTGAACATAATTTTTTTTGTAGTTTTTATTCCTATGACTACCTAGCTTGCAACTTTCCTGTTGCAATGTTTAACAGTTTCTGAAATGTTCTCAACTTCATGAGTTAGCAAAATTTCATCCATTAGTATAATTATTTCCATGCCAAAAACATATATACATGCACTCACAAAATGCATTCAACAAAGTGCATTTAAGTATACAATTTCATCATGTATGAGTGCAACTCTGCCCCTTACTAGACATGAGTACAACTCTCAATGCCTATTTATTCAGTGCACCCTTGTATTGATTTACATAATGCTCTTTATCTTAGTCATGTATCTCACCATCCGTGAGTTGGAATTCTGGCCAATGTGTTGACACATTCTCCACACATTTCCTATTGTCTTCCCAATTAATTGGATTCCTTCCTTTTCGACCTGAACACTAGACCAAGAATATAATTCTATGGTGTTCATTAGTGTTAGCAAAAAGGTTGCAGTCCAAGTTTTATTTAAAGGTAGGAATCTTTTAGTACATGTGTGGCTCATAACCTTTCCATATCCAACCATGTCTTGGTCTCATACATGACTAGCTTACTGGCATTCATTCCTATAACAAGTTCTTATCTTTAATTCTTTGGTTATCACCCCATAACCAAATTAACATGACATTCTCATATGTCAGTGTGTGCAATTAGAAGATAAAAATATTTGAATTAATACAGGCCTCCAGCCTTTACCACATCCAATGGTATGCATTCAATAATATAACCCTATGATTTTATAAAATAACTCTGGCTGAGGAAATTCTTACCAAAATTTCCTTTCAACAATTATGCAAAAAGAGTGATAAAAACTCATACCTACATGACTTCCATTAATAAATTTTATACTACCTGAATGTCTGATGGCAGTAGAATCCTTCATGCTTCTTTTATCAAACTTATAGCTAGCACTTTATCTCTATGTTTCTCCCCTCCTTATGCAACAACATCAGCTGGTGCTGGACTCTCTCTAGGAGAAAACCACTTCCCAACAGACTCTCTCACCTAGAGAGAGTTTCTCATAGGCCTGACAACCTACCTCTTCAACCATGGGCCTGACAACCCTCTTCTTCAGCACACTCCTCAACTCATCTCCACCCAGGTGAGGACAACAACAACGGTTCAACACTCATTCACACATGGGTGACAGTAGAAACAACAGATGGGCGTGTCACCGTAGGCAACAACAACCCACGCTGAAACATGACACATCCAAGTAAATTACTCAGATGTCGGGTTCCTCAAAAGACACATAACGGTTTATGGATTTCAGTTCTCAGGTGCATGCGTGAATATTGCAAAGGTCAAATACAGAGGCCACGTGATTCATGGGAATACACCGGTTGACTTCATGGTTCTATTTTTTAGGGTACCTGACAAGGAATCAACGCAGAGGTCGAACACAGACTCAAATGGTTTAGACAATGGACAGAAGAATGGAGGATGAACCCCCATCATGGCTTAATTCTTGGGTTAAATTTCATGTGCCTGGGCCGACACATGTCGCCCATGAAGCTTCATGCACTCCATCAAGTACACATTCCCTTTTCCTGGAACTTAGGATAAAAATATGTTGTCACACAACTTTGGAATAATAATAAATTATTATTCTCAAGGACTTAAGCCCCTAATATTAGCCCCTCTTTCCAACCTTTCAGCCCCCTTTCCCTTACCCACCTTGTGGAAGCTTAGTCCTCCATCACTCTTTCTTCGTGGTCGGTTTGCACGCAATGATGTTTAATCTTTATTAAGGTTCTGCATAATTACATATACAAAAACAAGCTCTTGACCTTTAACGCTTAGGCTCTCCGGCCTAATAAACACATAATCCCACCAACTTATATACACTTGGATCACCAGCCTATAAACATGATTACAATTCATAATAAAACTAGGTCACTACCGGGGGATATTACAATCTAGAAGTCGATCGAATGCAAAATGATTCAAAGACAATTCGACCGATTACAAGCCTACAGATTGACGAAAGTGGGAGAATACAAGTTGATCAATTTCAAGACAAGTCAACCAACTGAAGGTCGAATTCGAAGGAAAATTGAGTCGGGAAATACAAGTCGGCCAAAGAAAGTCAAGACGACCAAAGTCGAATTTCTCAAGTCAATTTTCTTCCAAGTCAAGTCAGTCCAAGAAGGAAGTAAACTAAACGTCGAAGTCGAAGAAAACTTAAATACAAATTGGGTCGAGGTTGAAGCAAGATGGATCGACTAGAATTGAAATACTAAAGTCAAAATTTCTCCTATTTGAGTCGACCGAAAATATGTGTGTTGGTTGAATGAGGAAGAAAATACAAAAAAGGGTGATACCAAGTCAAATCTTTAGTGACTGGTAGTTGAGAGGGAACCGATTTTAATATAACCATCAAGTAAAATGTTTACAAGTTCAGTTTAAATCATCACCAACAAAGGAGATATGTGGAGGTCAATTTAGACATTCACGAAAAGGTAATATGTACTGAAGTCGATCTAGCATCCGACGACGAAAGGAAAATATGGGCAAGTTTCCTTCAAATAAACTCATGTACCAGCCACCTCGCACACTTTCTAGGGAAATTTATCTTGTGTCGGCTAATTGGGCATGTTCTGTGAAATACCCATGTTGTAGAATTTTAAAATTCATTTCCATGACTGCAGAATATTCATACGAAAATCGTTGTCTAAATTGGTTTACGAAAATTAATTAATAAAAGTAACCATTTGTGTTAATTAAATGAAGGGGTGCAATGTTTCATTCTAAAAGGACACATTGTTTCAAAGTGGCACCTTTTGGAGGACTATATAAGTAAAGAAATATGAAGGGAAGAGTGTGTCTTGGTGGATATATATATATATATATATATATATATATAATGGATTGAATGAAATTTCATTCTATCAGGTTGGTGCATGTTTACAAGACGAGTCGTGTTATGAGGATTGGATTCCTCACATCTCAGTTGGATCTGAGATCAACAAGCCAGGTCTTGTTATGAGAATTGGATTTATCACATCTCAGTTGGATATGAGATCAACAAGTCAGGTCTTGTTATGAGGGTTAGATTCATCATTTATCAATTGGATCTAAGAACTACAAGCTGGGTCTTGTATGAGAGAGTTGGATCTCTCATATTCAGTTGGAGTTGAAGATATTAAAGGATTTATTTTATTTGTATTAATTCAAGTTAAATAAATAAAAGAATGATATTTTATCTATTACATACATTTTTTTTATTCATGTTTATGAATAATTAATTGAACTGCATATATCTTATTTAGTTAATTTAGTTAATCTATGGAAGTGTGAAAGGTAGCCAAAAGTTCTAGACACTGATTCACCACCCCCCTCTCAGTGTCAGTGTGTGTTTCAACAATTTGTATCAGAGCATGTTACTTCACTACAATAGATAGGGTCAAAACGTGTGATTCCAAGTTGTTGATCCAAGAGAGAAGTGTGCATATTGATATATATAAGATGCACCCATCGCATTTTGTTTGTGTTGCATAGATGGTCGAAGCACACACTACACAAAGTAGCTCACTGCCACTATGTTCTTGTTGGGGGTTGAATCTCATATGGGGTGCTGATTCATACGGGAAACACTAACCACATAATTGTTCTGAAGAGAACAATTGATATCAGAGCAAGGTCTCTTCAAGGAAAAACAGTCTAATCACTGGAAGGAAAATCCTACTAAACACACAAATGGTTGAACAAATGGCTCTTTCCACAAATGAAGATCCTTTATTTGATGGAACAAACTACTCTTCATGGAGGGAAAGAATGAAAATATGTATAAAGTCAAGAGGATATGGAGTTTGGGACTCGGTAGTAAGTAATATTTGGTACTTAACTACCTTAATGAACAAATCCAAAACCGCAAAAGAAACAAAGAGAAACAATTTGATGGAATTAAAAGCAATCCGTAATGGACTGTCAGACCAAATCAAAGAAAAGATGGGAAAATGCACCTCTGCTAAAGTATTATGGCTCTAGCTAGAGAGTTCTTAACATATTAAAGTACAAAACACATATAAAAAATATGACTCAAACAAGGAATTGATGCAATCCCTAGTCATCAATAAAGAAGACAACTCAAACAAGGAATTAATGCAATCCCCAGTCATCAAAGAAGAAGACAACTCAAACAAGAAATTGATGCAATCCCTAGTCATCAATGAAGAAGACAACTTAATCAAGGAATTGATTCATACCTCAATAATCACTGAAGAAAAAATATTGAATCTTAAGATTGATGTTATAGATGCATTAGAAGATATTCGTATGGAACCAGGAAATGGTATATGTATTGAAGTTCCCGTGGAGGCTCTTGACAATCTCGAATACACAACTATGTGCACTCTATAAGAGTTGGAGAAACTTCAAAATAAAGATATGTTGCTACTACAATAGTTAGATCAATCTAACAACCATGAAGAGCAAGAACAAAATATTTAGCTAGAAGACAAATAAGAAGAGATCAATAGATTAAAGACTGAAGTTGTTGATATAAAAAAATAAATGAACGTGTTGAAGGATATGAAAAACTCAATAAATTCACAGAAGATTTAGAAGAAACAAAATAAATGGTCAACAGTCTAAAGACTCAACTTGAAGAAGCTAAGGAAAGTGAAGAAACCCTAAAGAGCCATTTGACTAAAAAGGAAGAATCGTACCACATGTTGGAATTGGAATTCGTCAACCTCAAAAGGATTCAGCTAGAAAACAAGGAAGAAATCAAAATATTGAAGATTGAAGTTGTTGATCTAACAAAAGAAATAAAAGAGTCTAAGACATATGACAAAACCAATAAATGCACAAAAGTCTTGAATGAGACAGAAGAAATAGTCATCAGTCTAAAGACTCAACTTGAATAAGCTAAGGAAATAGAAGAATGCTTGAAGATCTAGTTGACTAAAAAGGAAGAAACATGTCACATGTTGGAATTGGAAGTTATCAACCTCAAAAAGAAGAATGAAAAGACAAAAGAAATTGTCAAATTCCAGAACAACTCAGCGATCCTGGATAAGATCTGGAAAAGTCAAAGACCAACCTATGACAAAAATGGTATTGGGTACAATAAGAAAGAAGAAGGTGGCAAGTGGAACACCATTCACAAACATGAGAAAGGATTATCCTCCTCAAAAGGAAAAAGTGCAATCAAAATTCAAATACAAACCATGAACTTTGTTAAAGGAGGAAGCTATAAAATTCAAAAACAAGAAACATATCAAAAGACAGACTTTTCTTGTCACAACAAACTCGAGTATGGAAAAACCTTCAATGGTTATTGTTTTTCTTGTAAACAATTTGGTCACAAAACATTGGAATGAAAGAGTCTTGAAAAGAAAAATTCAGGAAGGTCCAGTAACTTAATGAGATGTTGGAGATGCAATTATGTTGGGAACACAACAAATTTTTTTCATATCATAAAATGCTACAACTATAATAAGTTTGGGCACAAATACAAAGATTGTAGGAAATCAAGAAGACAACCCATGAAAAATAATCCATACAAGTCAAGAAGGAAATATAATGAACTTTGGAAGAAAAGAAGAGAGGATAAATCTCAAAGGACAAATGTAGAAAATAAAATTTCATCAAACAAAGTTCCTTATGGAAATATATGGAGAAGAAAATCTAAAGCATAAAGAAAGAAAGATGATGAAGATCTTGCATCTAAAAATAAAGAAATTGATAACAATACACTGATGGATGAAACTCCTAATAAGGAATGTGAAATTCAGAGCTTTGCATATGAAGATAAACAAGCTCAAGGAAGAATAATTTCCAAAGAAGAAGATGAAGAAGATTATGGTGCACAAAACAGTGGCAATGATGATGAACTCTCAAAAGAAAATCAGTCTGTAGAATAGTGTGATGAATAAAACAAATAATATCTAATGAAGAAAGCAATAGAAGGAGTTCAAAATATATAAAGACAGAGTATGAACAAAACAAATTTATTAATGATATGAAAGAATAGTAAATATCTCTTGAAATCAAAGAACTAAATAATATCAAGAAGAAGAAGAAATAGATCAAGAAGATCAGTAAGCTTCACACCCTTGCCCTTTATGACAAATGAGAAGATACTAAAACCCTACTTGAACAAAAAAATCCCAAGATATTGAGATAACAACTGGCACATTCAGGGGGACTGTTGTTCCTGGGTTTGTACTTAAGGCTCAAAAGTACAGTGTCAAGGCATCCGAAAGTGGGTGAAAGATGGGTAAGAGATTAACATCAACATTCGGTAAAGGAAACTAGGGCAGATTCCTATGTTGGCGTTGTCTAGCTTCCAACTATTCCCGAGTATTTATATCTTGTTCAATGGCCTCCCATGAACGTTCAAGTTCGTCCCGGTTATTAGCAGTTTTAAGGATTATGTCAAAAAGATTTAAGGCGATATGTGTTTGGTTCGATAGCCCGGGTTCGATATTAGGCTGTGTCGTTGCAGGGACAGTCATGGAGGAACAGTTAAAATTAGGAAAGGATTAAAGAGAGATTAGATGTTGTCTTGATTTGGTCGAAATAAAGAGAATTTTACGTTTTTGAGATAAAATAGAAATGAAAATTGAAGGCTCTTTCCCATAACTGTATTATATTTTATATAAAGGTGTAAGGTGAGAGAAAAACATTTAGCTGCATATAACGTAAGGTTCCCGTCAAAGAGAAAACTCACATATAAACAGAAGCGAAAATTAGTAAGAAAATAACTGACATAGCGAAGAATATACGTAGAATTCTGAAAGTGCCGATTGGTCTTACACCCGCTGATAGCCGGTGCAGAGGAAAGACAATAAACAAATACAGAAAACCAGAATCCTTTTGTTATAGTAGTGGTCGTACTAAAGTATAACAAAGCACATCAATTATGAATAATGGAATGAAATGAAACATGAAATACAAAGAAACAAACTTGTAACACAGTCTTGAAAGAATCGAGAATCTCGAGATTTTCTTATATTAACGTCTCGAATGCAAAAAACTCTATTACAATCGACACAAAAAAGGTCCATCCTTTTCTTTCTCTTTCTGCGATATATTTATAAAATCTTTATAGATCAGTTAGAAACTCAATGGTTTCACAAATTCGGTTACAACCGAGAGGAGCACAATCATGCCCTTTCTCCTACTCTATTTTCATTTGGTGCCAGGTGCTCGTCTTCGCGCAGATTCGGTGCAGGCGCTACATTTTTCTACAAACTGAGATACGAGCTGCGAAGGTTCCACTTGACAGCTGGCCTCGGCGAAGTAACATTCTCGGGCTAACTGCTGCAGCTTGTCTCCCATTTGTGCATCGACGATGTCGAGGGCACTTAGTTGTGCGTTGGGTTGGATTAAGTGCTTGTCAACTTGAGCCATGTCCACCCTGTCTATCTGAGAGATGTCGTATGAATCTCTCTCATCCTTCTCTTTCAGATCGAGCGAGATATGTTCTACATTCATTTGCATTACTGTTTCTGCGTCGCCTCCACTCTCCATACCCAACATCTCGCCATCTATAGCATTTAAGGCTTCTTCTAATGAATTGGTTACTTTTTGGGCCTGTTCCTTGCCTAGGGTAATGTTATGTTCCCAATCCTTCAACAGAATGTTACCTCTAGTTTGTTTTGAGATGGTGAGCTCGGGAGAACCTGCCGAAACTATGTTGTTCATAGCTATCATTGCCTCCTGAAAGGCGACCCGAGCTGCTTCTGCATTCCTTTCTCTGACAGTCAGGTTCTCGGAAATCCGATGCATCAATAGGCAATCCTCTCGAATCACTCCCACTTTATCTAGCAAACTCTGTTGTGCAGAAGAGATCCTACTCTGAATATCGATCGCTCGGGATTTAAACCCCTCAACATCAATCACCCTTCTTTCAACGACCTCTACCTGAGCCTACAACTCCGTGATCATAGTCCTATGTTGACCCGCCTGTATCCGACCGTCTCGGATCACTAGATGTGCTTGCTCCAGCTTGGCTTTGAGCACTTCTATTTCATTTTTGTCGACCGCTCTAGCCTGTTTTATCTCCATGTTGGCCTGACCTTTAACATTCTCTGCGGCTGTAGCCAATCTAGCCTCGAGGGTCCTGATTAGGCAATTTTTCCTTTTTAGTTGGTTATTCAAAATCACAACTGAGAATTGATTTGCCGAAGCGTATGCCCCCAGTGTTCCTGCGATTTCAGTGGCGAGTTGGTCACTTTTCTTATTTTTGCCATCTGTCATTATTTTATATTTTTTCGCAGTGGACTCTCCCTCTTGATAGAACTCTCTTTTCACTATCGCCTTTCTCTTTTTATCAAAAAAGAACTCATTTGGAGGGATTTCCTCGGCTCTTATGGGCCTCAATTCTTCATCAAATATCCATCCCTCACTGACATTTCCCTGTGCCGACTGCAAGGGTGTGACCAAGGTGATCGGATTTCCTATTTGTTTTGCCGACTCTTTTGGAGTATTGATAGGGTTCTTCTCCTTTGGCATACCTGGAGTTTCTCCTTCAGTCTCAGGCATCTGTTTCCTCGGTGGGTCTGGAGTTTTTTCTTCAGCCTCCAAATTCTGTTTGCTTGGCAGGTCCGGAGTCTTCTCTTTTTCTTCAGGATTGCTCGTTTTCTCCCCTTCCTAGTGTTGTCCAAGGTTAGACATTACGTCTGCAAAATCTTCAGCATCCTTCTATTTTGTCTCAGCAACGGCCGAACCTCCCAACACAGCGGAGAGACATTTTCTTCTATGTTCCTGGAATTTTAATACAGATGTTGTGTCTTCAGGTGCTAATGATTGGATCTGGGCTAGCACCTCTTCATAATATCTCGCCGCTCAGAAAACGTCGTCTGAGGGACAATTTTCATGTTCGAATCTCTTGAGCCCACAATGGGCCAAATGGTTTCTCACAACCCTCTGTGGATCATGTTTCTTAATTTCGATGGAGACCAAACTTAGGTCCTCCAGGGCAGCAGCCTCGGCTTTGGCATGCCCGAAATCTAATAAAGAATATGAATTCATCTGAATGGGAAAAGAAGGCCATACCTTCTTTGAGTAACCCTTGAGTTCTTTGCTGACATCTCCAATTACCGTTTGCCAAGCGACCTCTCGACAAGCCAGCTTATCGGGGATGAACAAGGGTAGTGCATGAGGGGGAACAGAAGCCCCGAAAAATCTGAAATATGAAAACTCTGCCTCCACATACCAATCCACTATGCCACTCAGACCTGTTGCAATGTTGTTCGATATGCGAGGTGGTGGGTATCCAAAGATGGTGATATGTAGGGGTACCATCACCCAGTTAAAAATCTCATATGTGAATTTTCCTGCTTTATTCTCCCATAGTTTATCATGATACTCATGCACGAGTTTTTAGACTTAACTTCTTTAAAATGTTATTTAGATGCTTGAAAAGCATTAAGAAAAGAGCTCCAAGACCACTAAAGTTTTGATGACTGATCTAAAAATGAAGAAGACTTGAAAAAATTGAATAATTATTGCAAGTGAAATGTTATGTGTTTAAAGCAACATGATCAATTTGCAACACATAAATTAAGGATTACTTATGCAAAATACACATAGACAGCAGCATAAACATTGAACATAAACTCATGTGCACAACAATTGATAAAGGAGTTCACCCCTCTTATGGGCTACATCTCCTGGTCCAACTTCCAATGGATCATTATTATTAATTTCTCAAAAAGTGCTCAAAAACATGTCTTACAATGCCCAAACTGACAAACCGACTACTCCAATGGCTTCCCAGCATCCCAAAACTCCTGTCTAGGCTCTTTCGACACCTCAATCGGTAGAAAAATGAAGAAGTTAGGCCTCCTGGAAGTCTCCCTCTTCAAGCTTGTTGTCTCTGGTTCTACAATTCACACCCCTCCTTCCATGAACCTGGCTCACACGCTCTTTTAAGCGTAAAAACCCAGCACCGGGTGCAACCACGCCAACGGTGCAAACCGTAGGACGGTTAAGGTGCCTCCAGCCCCTAACCGCCTCGGCACCTGGGCATATGGCCACGTGACCTCATGCATTGGAAAATGGTAGTTAGTTTCGTTGTAATGGGCATAACCTCCCACGCTCCTGGTTGTATGCAAATCCGTGGTCATAATTTTTAAAACCCCGCGCAAATATTTTGACCGTGCACATAATATAATGTTATAACCTGTGGATTATAATGTTAAAACCCCGCGCGAATTATTTTGTAATACAATAAAACTATGGTATAAATGTTATATACCTGTGCCATAATCGGGCTTTACACCATGGTTATATGCTATTACAAATGACCACGGGCCGGGGATAAGCCCCGGCCCGACCCCCCGCCCACATTACAATTTTACAAATTCAAATGTATTTAATCACATACATATAATAAGAACCAATTTGTGGCCCAATGGCCGGGCAATCGGGTGAAGGCTTTGACTGTGTGGGGAGGTCCGGGGGTCGAACCCCGCGGCCTCCAATATATTTTGCATACAATAACTAACCAATATAAAGGTGCCACGTGGCAGCCCTTGATTGGGCTACGTGGCATCAAACCACCAATCATAGAACGACACATGTCATCACATCATTCGTCCCTAAAAACCAACCGGATCCTGCCACGTCATCGGATGCCACATCATTGTACGTATGGTACGACCCTGCCATGTCACCGTACGGACTGTACAGACAGGTACAGTCAACATCCAAAAAAATTTCATGTTTGGCTTGGCGGACAGATCGCGATATCTCCTCCATACGGACTCTGTTTGAGAAAGTAAATATACCACCGGAATCAGGAAGACGAGACGGACGCAATGGCATTGTTTTCATCGCATTCCGAGCACTTTTAAAATTGAGCAAAATTTGATCCCCTGATCACACCTCTCCATTGGGAAGCTTTTGGACCTCCAAAAGACTATCTCAGTCTATGTGAAGATGAGGGTATAGTTCCCTCACCCTTCCAACCTCAATCCACTTGGCCTTTCTTGGAT
>ML834673.1:12804-45441 GCA_009831015.1 Picea engelmannii | reverse complement strand
GATCAATTTGCCTCAAAGTCAATTTGTCTAAAGATCTCAAGGAATTCATGTACATTTAGGTAGAGAGTTAAGTATTGTGTCAACTAGAGCGTTTCATCAACCTCTCATACACTTGTTTCATGGGACAAACCATAGAGTTAAGCACTACCACTTAATGACCAAAACAAAGAATCTCATGTCACTGGAAATGCACAAGGTCATGCTCCTATGGCCTTGCCCTCAATAGACAGTTAAGGATGGGTGAAGCCGAACAAACCCCACCAACCCTAATGCTCGACCCTGACCCAGCTCCAACAAATCCTGCTACTCAAATCGTGGGAAAAGAACCTACTAAGGTCTCCCAACCCACCTCTTCTTAGGGGGTGGGGTCTCTAGGTCCCAATCTTTCCCCCCACGCTTTAACTCTTCGTCAACTCATGAAGTAAAAGACTTTCATAATACAACAAAGAACATAACCCTAAGCTAATGGCTCTTGCCCAAGATGCATAATGTGATTTCTCCAAAATCTTGCAGTGCCTTAACAGGCTTAGAGGATGAAGAGATGTTGCATTTCCAAGGTGAAATTTTGCAATCAAAATTGTATCATGGAATGTTTACGACCTTACTTACCCCTACCATAAATTCATGATCCAAAGAAGCCAAGTGCACACAAGGAAGGTGGAGGTGATGCACCTGCAACAACTATTAGATTTGTAGGAAAGAATGGCTTGTGTTATGAACAAGGTCCCCCCCACTCATCATTTGTTGTCTTGCTCAACTAAATCCTAATCTTTTATGGATGGTCCTCATCGATGTAGAGTTAGTTGTATTGTTCATGAATGCCAACAACAACATAGAAGTTGGCCTCTACCCTAGGCTCCTGAAGTACCCTCGTTTGATAAGTTCCTCATTGTTCCTCTAGCCATCTCCAAACTAGAGCACTCTATAGAACTCAAGTACGGAAAGGACAGATGTCAACCTATTTGATTAATCTTGAGCCTGCTATAAAAAGATGATAAACAATCCCCAAAGAGAAAGGCCCTCTTCTAAATACAAGCATTATCACAATTGTTTGGCATGACACTCTACTCCAACCAATTAGCTTGCTTTTATTTCCACTCTTCCAATAATTTAGTATAATCTACCTTTACAACAAATTTAATTTAAACCCTACATGACATCATCATGAAGAACAAAACATGTCACAAATAAGAATTAAACTTTAGTTAAGAAAATAACATTTCTCATCTCTAACCACCCAAACTATACATAATTAACTAACATCATTTTTAATATAATAATAAGATTAATAAACATTATATATATATATATATATATATATGCTCACAGGGGTGTAGATCGATTGGCAAGTGCCGTGTAAATGGAAGGAAATATGTAAATGAGGTCTCAAGTTCGATTCTCACCCCAATTTACTTGTGCTCCATGCTTGCGGGTTGTGTGGCACACTTAGGGTTATAGTGGTAGTGGACGGGTATCGGCCCCGTGTCACGCAAGTACAAGAACCGCGAGTTGTCGATTCCCCAGTATATATATATATATATATATATATATATGCTCACAGGGGTGTAGACCGATTGGCAAGTGCCGTGTAAATGGAAGGAAATATGTAAATGAGGTCTCAAGTTCGATTCTCACCCCGATTTACTTGTGCTCCATGCTTGCGGGTTGTGTGGCGCACTTGGGGTTATAGTGGTAGCGGACGGGTATCGGCCCCGTGTCACGCAAGTACGAGAACCGCGAGTTGTCGATTCCCTAGTATATATATATATATATATATATAACAAAATTAATAATAAGATTAATAAACATTAATATTATATAATAACAAAATTGATGATGATGATGATGATGATGATTAACATCCACTAAGACCGAATTGGTCTATCGGACCTTATGAGGGTAAGTGATTACTTGCGATTCTTTAGAATTTTGTTTGTGTGCTCAAAAACATTAAGAGAAGCTTTCCAAGATCACCATACTTTTGTTGAGTTAAGATGTTGGGAAGGTTGGTAGTGTGACAAATATTTTGAAAATGAGATCTAATATGGGTATAGGCTGGACAATCTAAGAGAAATTTCTTTTCATCTTCAACCTTCTTAGTGTCACAAAGGTGACACACTCTTTCATCCCATGGCGTTTTAGGAATTGACCAACGTCCAGTTTCACTATGGAGCTCATGAGAATTTGTTCTTATCTTAGTAATGCTTATTTTTTTCTTTACACTTGGCAAAACAGATAGATAATTTTGATATTCTAGATTAGGGTTGATTACATCCTTATAATACCTTGATTTTATTTTTCCTCTAACTCTTTATCACACCACATTTTCTCCTTAAGTTTTGATTTGACGATTTTTTTAATAGTATCTTTATTATGCAAAATGGTGTCTTCCATGATTCCCCAATAGTTTGGCCAAGACCGAGCATCTTTATGCCATCCTTGCTTAAGTCGATGGTGGTTGCGACTCAATTTTGAAGCAATTTTAGGAAGCCTCTTGTCTTCCATGTTGTTTAACTTGTTCTTATACGTTAGGTATATAGTCATAGCCATGCTCTCAATGGGGGAGAGGCTTGTTTCTAAGAGGAGGATGGGATAGGGCATATTTCCTTTAATTTTGATATTATAGGTTATAAAATTCTTTTGTATTTTCTCTATCTTTCTCCAAGATTCATGAGAGATACTATAACCCCAGACTTAACATCCCTAAAAATTAACAGGTGTAACAAGAGTCTTAAAGAGGATTTTAAAATTTTTAGCTTGGTAGCCTTCAATGTCCTTAGCTTTCCCATTTGCAAGCCGCTTAACCCCAAACTCTATGTCATCTAAAGAAAAAACTTTTTCCTTTGTAGGGACAATAGGAATGGTGTCCATGACATTAGAGAACTCGTAAAGACTTTTAAGGTAGGAATTCCAATCCCTTAAGGGAATCCTATTATTTTCTTTAGTATTATGGTTTAGAATTTGGCTCCAGAACTTCTTAGGATCCAACTTGTATAGTTGTGAAAGTTGATTTTGCCTTTTATTGATATAGTACATTTTTTCCCTTTTAATTAGGGCTTTGCACGTATTGATCTTATCGAGTTTTAAGGACTCAACATAAGCATCCTTAATGGAGTTCCTAGCAATTTTACATTCTTTATCATACCAAGGGTTGGTCGTTCTATTATTCTTTTTATATGACACCTCGAAAGAGAACTTGTTCATAGAAGTGGAAATGGTAGTTGTAAAATTATGATAGAGTTCTTCAATGTTGTCATTATAAGTTAGGAGATTTAATTTACTATTTAAATCCTTTAAGAAAATGTCAACTTTACTTTTTTCAAAGCACAAATTCCTTTGATTATCATAATTTTCTTCAATGGTGCTCCCATGCATGGAAAAGTTTAGAGTTAGGGTTAAAGGTTTATGATCATAGTCGGGCTCATGGTCATTTAAAAGGTCAGAATTTTCTATTTGGTTGGAAACAACGATATCAGATATCGCATAATCTACGACACTACTACCTAGCCCATGAATACAAGTCATCCGGTTGGAGTTTGGCCACTTCATTACTCCATTGCAAATTATTAGGTCTTGATAACTGTAGAGCTTGACCAACTCAGTACCAAACAAATTCTCAATTAGGTCTTCAGAGCTTCTTTTGTAGCTATTAGATAAAACAAGGTCCTCATCTAGCCATAAAGGATTATGGTTGGAATCAATACTTAAAAGAGTAGCTTGTTTAGTTGTAGTCCTATCATTAAAGTCTCATAGCAGGAGGATATTACCTTCATTTTTCAAACTATAAATATCTTGTTAGATAAATTGTTATAGGGACAATTGTTATCTAGATTGTTTTTCTTATAAAAAGTAGAATTAATAGGTGCAAAATAGCAAATTGCTATATACATCTTCTTAGCATTGGTGTTTGAAATTTCTATCCAAATGTACTGATTGAGAGGGTCGATCTTATGAAGTTGAATTTGAGGAGAAATGCTCTTTCTAATATAACAAACTATGCCTCCTATCACTCTATGGTGGGATTTTTTTGTTCCATGCAGACCACAAGACAAATCCTTCTATGTTAGGGACCTTAGACTCCTCATGCTCCCAAGTTTCAACTAGACAAATAATATCAATATCATTGGGGATCCAAATTATCATAGAACCTTTGCGCCATGGAAAGCCACGACAATTCCAAAAAAGGATCTCGAGTGTCCCAAATTCCTATTTATTATTATCCTTTTGGTCTCTATCCCTAACAATAACTTTTCGATTTCTAATTATTGTCCATTTTCCTTCTTTCCTAGCTTCTTTTACCTTTTGAACTTCCTTCCTTAATTCAACTTGGTCTTCGGGAATGAGGTCTTTATTTATAAATACTCCTGACCCTTTTAAGCTTGGAGATTTTCTGAGTATGTTGTATTTATGGTCATTACAACTTACTTTGACACGATCAACCTATCTTTGTGATCAATTATTTTTCCTAGCCTCTTTGCTTCTATCAGGTAAGTTGTATCAATTTGTGATTTATTATTATTTAATTCTTCTTTTACTATTGCTAGTGTATCCTCCTCTTCTTTTTCTTTTATACCAAAAATTATGAGGTTCAAGGCTCTTTTGTTAAGCTCATGGTCCAGTTCAATTAGCTTATTTGTTTCCTCTTTGATGGGTTTTATATCCAATTTGTTTTCCATATTACTGAGGGTTAAATTATTGGTTAGTTTTTCTTCTAGCTCTTTAATCCTATCTCTCAAGTTGTGATTTTCTTCAACCTCTCATTCTTGGGTTGATTGTTTATGTTTTTCCATTTCTTTAATCCTATCCTTCATTGTCTATAATTCACTCTTGAACCCTAAGAATCTATCCTCTATTTGAGTTTGAATGATATCTTTGAAGAGTGTAATTTTTTAATCAATCATTGCCTCTATCTCTATTTGGAGTTTTAGGTCTCTTTCTTCACTCCTTTTTTCTAATGATTGTAACTCTATTTGGCTTTTAACATCTCTCTCTTCTCTCCTTTTTTCTATTGATTCCATATAATCGTAAAGGATCTCTAGGGTGATTTTGGGGGGGCTCCTCTATCTCTATTTGGAGTTTTAGGTCTCTTTATTCACTCCTTTTTTCTAATGATTGTAACTCTATTTGGCTTTTAACATCTCTCTCTTCTCTCCTTTTTTCTACTGATTCCATATAATCGTAAAGGATCTCTAGGGTGATTTTGGGGGGGCTCCCACTGTTAGGCTGAGTTTTTGGAATAGGTGGTGGAGTGCTCATATTGAAAAGAAGAGAAAAAATGTAACAATTATTATTTTGAATTGACTTTTTTTTTTAATTGATAATAATGATATTAATTATTATCTCTCAAATCAACTTTTACTTATGAAACTAAAAAAATAAAAATTAATAAATAAATAAAATGTATTTAAATCTCTTTAATTTTCACATGTTAATAGATTATAAATACATTTTAAATTAAAATTGAACCAAAGTAAAAAGTGACTCACCTCATTTCACGTGTTCATGTGCTCAACGGGTTGAAGAAACCAAAAATAATTTATGAACACGGGCCCAAGTGGAACTAAAAATTATCAGGAAAACCCATAGAAACTACATAGATTATTCTGATAAAAAAAGGTAAAAACCAAAAAAAAGTATTATTCTTGTTCAAAAATGTTAGAAATAAAATATCTCCTTCAAAACAACATAGATATAATTTCAAAACCTCAGAAAGATATTATTCCCACACACACACACACACATATATATATATATATATATAATTAATTATATTTATAATTACAATTACAATTTCAATTACAATTATATACATTTTATTTAAAAAACATTTGATATAAACCCATGTTGAATACATAATGCAAATTATCCCTCAAACACTTGATATAAGCCCATGTTGATTACAAGATGCAAATTATCCCCTCAATGGGCGTGTTTCCAACCCTTCTTGTTTGCCCATCATGTACACTGGCACTATGAATATTTGGTGGTGACATGAAAGGATGAAGCATAAACCAGCATGGTATATTCAACAAATAGACATAAAAATGAGTGCACCGGCAAGAAAGGTGAGATGAACTTATCTCTCAAACTAGAAATGGTCATCTTACCATAAATTAGATAGGGGCATCCTATCATCATTACTATTGGAGTAAAGTGTAAGGTTTACTAAGTGGATGAACATATTTTTAATTCTAATTTTTTTTATTTTTTTTTCAAAATGGTGTTTTGAAGAGATAAAGTCATAATAAAGTTAATATGGAAGAAATATATATCATTATAATTTTTTTATTAAAATACAAATAAATGAATTTTAAAATTTTATTGAAATATTATTTTATAAAATATATTAATGTTATATTAATATAAAATTTCATATCACAAACAGCACCTACAAGTCAAAATAAAAAGTCCACAAAACCTGACATGTCATTGAAATTGTAACAAGAAGGATTGATAATCGCGATTCCTTCACGTTGCCAACTCAAAAACAACGATAAACCAGCTAGCTAGCCAAACCAAAGCGAACGAGGCAATTTTGACCAACTAAATTGCAATTCAACTGAAACTTCACCGGGTTAAATTTATTGACTCCAGTTAAATTCTGTGAGTCGAGATTGGCGATTCCTCCTATGTTTGGCACGGTTTTCGACAGACAGCCAATGAAATTCACCATTTCCGAGCCGACATCGTTGGATTTCATGTGATTTCTCTTTGTTTTATCTTGAGTAGGTAGGTTGGAGAGCTATTCAAATATTCATGTTTTAGAGCAAACCATCGGCCGTTGTCTTTGGATGTTAGTTCATAGAAAATCCATGATGACCAGACAAAGACCAGGCTAAAGAAGGTTTAGAAGAAAGAAGAAAGTTGATGGCATTCTCAGAATTCCATATTGCTGAAACCCAAATGCCCATAATGGAAAAACGCAGAAGAAATCCCAGTCGCAAGTTCTGTAGATTCATGAAGTCCTGTTGCTGGTCCAAGTTTCAGTCCCCGCAGCATTATCTCAAACGAAAAGAAAACAGAGATGAAGACCTGGACCCGGACCCGGAAGAAGACATAGAAGAACAAGAGCCTAATATATCATCTCTGCCAGATGATTTGCTCATGGAATGCCTTGCACGGTTGTCCCGCTCGTCTATCCATCCTTCAATGCTGGTTTCTCACAGATTTTGCAAGGTACTGAAATCCCCTTCATACTTTGAGCTTCGTAGGATTGTAGGCAGACTTGAAAGCTTGCTGTTTGTGTTTGGGGGCGCTGGAACAGGGCTTAAATCTGCAGTCTACTGTAAAAGTAATGGTGGGTGGGGAGCTGGTTTGCTTTTTAATACTGATTCAATCCAGGGGAATGAATGGTATTTGGACTATCACAGTGCTGATAATTCACTATTATATGCACAATCAGCGATTCTGAATCAGCAAATCTTTATTCTAGCAGCAATCCCCTGCCCAATTTCAGGCAATGGGGATTGCACCATTGTGTATGATGCATGGACCATGTCCTTGACCAGGAGGGCCCCCATGCTTTGCCCAAGGAAGAAGTTTGCGTGTTGTGTGATTTCAAATAGGATTTATGTTGCGGGGGGCGCACTGATAAACGACTCAACCAGAGCGGCCATTGTCGATGCAGAGGAATATATTCCAGAGCTTGATGTATGGAAACCCATTGCGAATATGCCCCGAAAGAGGTATGGGTGTTTGGGTGCTGCTGTGAATGGCATCTTCTATGTTATTGGTGGGCTTAAGTTTGGCAATATGAATGGACTCTCTATGCAGCCTTATGCTTATGTGGGTTCTATGGATTCTTTCGACCCAAAGACGAATACTTGGCTTAAGACCAAGGCGTTGCCTAATGGGGGTTGTGTGATTGCTTGTACAGTTGTTGGATCTTGTATCTACATGTTATCGAGTCATGCAGTTGAGTTGTCGTTCTGGAAATATGTTACAGATACTGATTCTTGGACTAGGATTAAGAAGCCTCCCATTCCATCTCCTCTAAGGATGGATAATGTATTGAAATTCAACTGTGTTACCATGGGGAGTTTGGTTTATATTATTCAAGTTGGTGGGTCTATTGATGATCTGTTGAGGAGGAGTGGGAGGAATGCACGAGGATTGAAAGAAGGGCTGGTTCTCATTTATGATACCAAATTGCAGGAATGGCAGCGAGGGCCCGATTTGCCTTATGTACAAAATGGAGCAGCTTGTGCTGTTGTGGAGTGCTGAAAGTAAAATTCGAATTGATCTGACTATTTAGGTTTGTAGGACAGTGCCCACTGTCTATTGTGGATCTCTTGAAGGCTTGTTGAGGTTAGCTACTATAATTTAGTCTTGGAGCTCATCTATATCTATTAAAAAGCAGAAAATAGTTTTCTCAATAGGTTCTGGTCTCAAGCATGACACTTTGAAGCAGCATGCCAAACTGGAACTCAACACTGAGGTTCAGGTATGTGTCCCTGTTGCTTCCTGCAATATATCACCATTGCAGACATGAACAATCCATTGAATATGATTTGACTGGCTACGGATTTCAGCTATGAAACCAATTACTAGAATGCTGTTATCTGTAGGGATATTTTCCCTAACCAAAGTAGGAAGAGATGTGCAAAGTAATCAAAACGTATCTATGATTACTAGAATGTCGATGGTTAATATCCATCATCTGCAGATCTATATGCTTCATATGTGACCCATCAGAGGCACTATAAGCTACGACTTTTAAGATTGCCATGAAACTTCGGTGTGCTCTTTTATTAAAAAACTATGTCATATTGCTAAGTTTTGTTCTGTAACATTCCAATCCGGTTTCCATCCAGTCTACATGCAACAAAAGTTAAATTTCTCCTGCCCGTCTGATGATTGCTTGGAGATATAAGTGGAGAAGTTGTTCTAATGCTTGGGTTGAGTTTAACAGTATTGTACGCATATATGCTCTGAGTAGAAATCTCCAGTTTCAGCTTTTCATGTTAGTGTAGTTTTCATTAGTTTCTGTCTTAATAATTGGGGGAGCAACCGGACTCCACACAGCGCAAATATCAGTCACTGAACCATACAGAGTTACACAGCAAAAGCCTTCTTCAGAATTTATGAGAATAAAAGTGCAAACAATTCATCTATACACAAATTGGGAGCAAAAATTATGCCTTTGTATTAATATCAGAAGAATTGTGAATGCAATAAACTTTACAGGAACAGTATTCAACTCTGGATTCAATCCCTATACCAACTCACACTGCAGAAAGTTTTACAGAATCGTTGCAACACAGAAAGATGTTTCTTCAATCTATCTCTCAGGCCTCACTGCCTACTCTCCGCTTCTATGCTTTCCATAGCCTCTCTCACTTGTCTATCATCTGCAACTATTCTCCCACCATCTTTCTCTTCTCTCAGACATCTAATCGTATCTCTGAGAACTCTATTTCTCTCTCATGCAATTAGAAAACATCGATCCACAAGTGACTGGACTATATAGGCCTCTGTCTGGCCATTTCCTGAATCTGATTTTCCCTCCTGGATATGTTCTTCTATCTCCAACTGTTCCACTGTTCATCTTCTTCCATTTCTGTTGGCTATCATGGTCGTCATTAACCTCCATCTGCCTCACTGTTTTAATATAACAAACTCCTCCCATTTGCTGATTAGCTGTGTTTCCAGCAATTGTCATCAACCATTAGGTGTCTCATATGTTGGCACAGACCCGCGTAGTCATTGAACTGGATTCCAATTGACTCACATTCTATGAGCACTAACGTAGCCCACTGTCTGGCCTGTTAGCGCAGAGCTGAGTGGACGCATCAATTTTCGTGCATACTTCTGAATATCACGATTCACGATAGAACTATCTTCTACTTTGAAAATTTTCTGAGTTCCCCCAATAACTTCCAAACTCCCCCTTTGGAGCAGCTTTACTTTGAATTCTGCCAAGGATGCTCCTGCATCAGTAATGTTATGGATTAGAGATCAGTGATTCCATCCACTTGCTTATCTTGGATGAATGAAGGCCATCCAATGTTAAAAAGCATTCACTTGCATTTTGTTAACCCTGGTGACTCTTTGTGTCTGGTGCTATCCCTTACTAAGAACTATCAGGCCTTCTAATCACGATGTAACGAATTCTTCTTATTAAATACATAAAGCTGGAGAAGAAAGTGTATCAAGAAAGGAGCAACCATTTAATGAGCTAATAGTATAACATTTCTTTGGTTTGTTCACTCCTGACATGCAGGAAGTGTTCTTGAATCATTCTCTATTTAAGATGCTTATGATCTTTATTACTGTACCGCTGTGAACTCCTTAGGAACTGAAAAAACATTCTAGAGTTTTATATTTACTGTAACATACCCATTACCAGCAAAAACTAAATTTTCTTTGATACCAAACTGTAACATACTTGCCTGCTAAAGAAAAACAGATTAAAAATGTCCCACACATGATAAAATACACCAAGGGGTAGCAGGCCCATAATTCCTCATGCATTTAATAGCATACTTAAAACATGAATGCAGCCATTTAAGCAAACACAATAGCATTCAAATATTCATTTACACAGCGGAATTTACATAAGAAACATAACAAGAACTTATCTTTAAATAGTTGAACCAACTAGCTGCGTACAAAGGAAATTCCTCCCAACCATAGGCTTGCTGTTCTTTTACTCTCAACAATAAGCCACCCGTGAGCTGAGGCTACGAGTCCACAAGGAGGTCTAGCTCTTTTGGCTTGTCCACTCTCCACTTTCAGCAGCCCAATATCCAGGTTCTACTCCAACAACAGTTCCAATCCACCAGCTCTCTTCCCTTCAAACTACACAGCCCAAGAAATGGGATCCCCCTTCTCTACCATGTAGTCCCTCTGGCCTTCCCACTTCCCCCCAAGGATCCAATGCATTCGGTTGGCCAGAAATTTCACGGCTGGGGACTCCAGGAACTCTCAGCTGCTCCAGGAGTACTCACAGCAGCCTTCTCAAGGCTCTTGAGCCATTTCCTCCACAGGAAGTGTCAATTACAGGCACACAATCTTCTTTTTTAACATAAAACTCAGCTCAACAAGTTGTCTTTCCATGGCTGGTGCTCTTCCCAGCACCCAACACACCCTCTTGTTGCCCAAAATCAACAAGTAAAAATTGTTCCCTCTTTCTACTCAAATTTCCTTCTGCTTCCATGCTTTCACTGACTCTCACTCTTCCCAATAATGATTGTTTTACTCTCACATTTTCCCCTTGCTTGCCTATACTCGTAACTCAACCCATGATGTCATAACTAGGTGAGTTGACTCCCTCACCCAACCTCTTGCATGAATTCAATGATTAAGTGTCTAATAAGTCAAAGAAGGTTTAGATGGTAATAACACATTAACTCAGACAAAATGACATTGGTTTCCCCTTAGACCCCCTCTAGCCCCCTCTCTTGTGGAATTATAGTCCCCCATCATTACCGTCCCTCTCCTCTCGCAGCCAATGATTATTATTTTTTTCAATTATTTCAATATACATAATACATAGTTCTTCCTTTGGCCATATTAATCCATATGAGCTATCCCACCCAAAACATATTGACTCACCGAGTCACCAGCCTAATTTAATATTTGCACAATTACCTTATAATTTGCGAGAATTAAAACATTTACTAAAAGAGCTTTGGTACTAGATACAACCACCTCTGCATTTATTGGTCTTCATCTTCACCCTTTGTGGGTCAGATCAAGTGAACAGAGTGGAATGTGGTTTTATCAACACAATCCACAAGAGACCTGCCAACAGCTTTCTTGGTTCCCAACGTTTTGAAATCCTGATTAATAGAGAATAAACCCTGGTTTAAATAAGACTATTTCTTTCATGGCAAGTGTATACTAGTATTCATTTCAGTTAAACCTGTCGATTGCAAAACATTTTTGTGTAAGAAATGACTAAGGTTGCAATTCAGTAGTTCCCGAGGACGAATCTCAACTCTGAATTCAAAATTTTTGTAGAATGCCTGCATCTCAATCAATCAGGGACCTATGCTACCCTGTATGAAACTCAGCATAAAACGTCATTGTGAATGAATAACGAATAATAGAGCTTCTTCATATCGAAGCTTATACTATTCTGTGCACTGTTGGCATTGGTGCATAATTTAACATGCCCTCGCCTATTAATACTGCATTAAAATTTGATTCTGACAATCGAACCTCAACACAAAATATGATAAATAAATGTTCTCATGCATAAGTTGACCAAACATGCTGCTCCATGTTGATTATTATGGGAAAGTTAGTGGGTTGTTGAACAGCCAGGAAATCTTCATCCTGTCATTGCTTATCTATTACATTCTTTGGTGAGGGGAGACAACAAATTGATTCTGGCATAGGGACTTTTACCCCTTTCTCATTGTTCGCAGTTGAATTCGTAAGATGATTAATATAATCAAGCATTTGCACTGAAATATCTACAATTAAAGAGTTGCCGCCGCTGATAGCAGATCTCTGTTGAGTGAGGTTTTGAATTCCTTATTAATCCTGTTTCCTTTCTGATGAATTGCAAATTAGTGAATGTAGTGTTCCGCAGTAATGAAGAGAACGTAATGGAGGACTCTGAAAAAGGACTCGTGATGCCAAACATATCCTGCTTGATTTGCATTCAGTGAAAATAACCTGAAAGATTTTGCAGATATGACCTGCTATCAAGGAGTTCTAAAGGCTGTCAATGGGGTTGTGGTTCGGAAATGAAGACGGTGACATGTCAGGGCGGCCAGCAAGGTTCAATTTCCCTGGAGACCTGAATGATCAGTTGGGGGCTAGGTGCATGTCTTGGGTGATTTTTGTAAATAAAAGTGCTCATATTCAATTGTTCGCTCCCCAAAGGCCTTTTCGCCCATTCAAGCAGGCAGCTTGTGGTGCCCAACGTCATCAGGGCAAGCTCTAAAGTTCCTCTCTAGAGGAAGTACTTAAAGAAAAAAACTGAGTCATTTCACAATTGGACAAGTTGTAAAGTTCCTCTCTAGTGGAAGTACTTAAAGAAAAAATACTGAGTCATTTCACACTAGGATCAAATAAAAGTATGATAAAAGTATTTTGATTTCGGCGAAAGTAGGATAAAAGTATTTTGATTTCGGCGAAGGATTTCCTTAAAGGCGAAAAACTTTGACAAAAGAAATGGCAGGTTCTCACTGTTTCTTAGCTCCATTCAGAATTTTGATTTCTGAACAAAATATACAATGCAACTAGTTGTCGACTTGGCTTTGTGTGAGATAAGAATATTCATCCAAAATTTTTGGAAGGCCAAACTATAGACACTTTGAAATCTCGATAGATCGTGTTTTCTTTGATCAGTTTTCCAATGTCATTGGTGTTAAATTTTCATTTCATGATATGTAAAAAAAAGCAAAAAAAAGACACTTTGAAATCTCTGATCATGTTTAGATACATCTGTGTTCTTTGATCTTTTTAACACTTCAAAGTTGGTGTTAAAATTTTAATTCATGATATGCAGATCTAATGCAGAAATCTGATTTATAAATTTGAAATTGTAAAACTTGCAAAACACCAAACTTATCTGATTGCAGAGATCTAACCTAATTTCAATTCTGTAAACTTATGAAACACAAAGCAAAACCTTGTATTTTCAAATAGGACTACAGTAAATTTCAGATCACTTTGCCAAGTAACAGGCAGTAGATCTAATGAATACTATTGTTGTAAATCCAAAGCATCTAACTCAAAAACAACAATCGCATATCTTCTCAATAACCATGAAAAAATTATTACAATGATACGATACAAGAAGGAGACACCCTAGGAAAGCAAGCACTCCACTTGCTTAAATTCTCTCAGTCAACTCCCAATCAAAGTCATCATGTGCACATCTCAAGCATCCAAGAAGAGGGAGACCAACAACAAATAAAGAAGTCAAAAGTCAGACTTGAGGATCAACACATTAAAAAATTCATTCACAGGTATCAAGTGAATTTGAGTGGATTTAAGATTTTCTTTCAGATAAGGCTCATTATGCATGAAAGAGTGGAGCACACAAAGACAAAATATTCTCTCTAATCAAAGAACTCAACTCAATATTAAATGCAAATAATATCGAATTATCTTTGGTAGATTAAAGATTCTCTCAGAGAAGGTCCATTATGCATGAAAGGGGCACATTAATAGAGAATATTCTTTCTAATTAAACAGTTCAACTCAAGAATAGAGAGAATACTTTATCTAATTAAAGAGCTTAACTTAATAGTAAATGCAAATAACATGATTTCAGCTGTGTGATTTAAGTTTTGATATTTTTCCCCTGAATTTGGCAATATAAATCTGGGTGAAATCACCCATTTATGTAGTCTAAATTGCATTTTTGAATGCATCAATGAATTCAGCCTCTTGAATAACCCCTAGAGTGCTTGGATTATACACAATCAATAACTTAAATTTATAGTTCTAACAATTTATAACTGGATTTCAAACAAAATGGAAAAATATACCTTGAAAAGAACCAAAATATGATACCCTATTAAAAAATGGGTATATCATTACCTCAATTTTTGAAGAGGGAATACAAAGTCACATGATTAAGATGGGTATATCATTGCCTCAATATTTTGGAGAGAGGATACAAAGTCACATGATTACTAATGACTTGGAAAAACTGGAAGGTAGCAAAATTGGAGGGTAAAAGGTAAAAACTTTGCAAATGGAAAAATAACAAATATTTAATATGGACAAGTATATGTCAAAATATGTCAAAATGGACAAACTTGGTCAAATTTACATATTGAATTGATTAAGCTCGTATAGTCTTGGCGAGTTTTACCAAGTTCGACTTAAACAAGCAAGCTTAGCTTATTTTAAACCCATGCCAAGTGGAGTAGTTGAGTACTTAGTGGATACAAAGAGTCTTCTTTCAATGCTGGGATGTACGGCATTTGGATCATCCTTTAGCTTAATATTTTTGTTTTGTGATATCGTGTGATTAAATGGAGTGCACTCTTCTCAATTAAAGATTGGAAGTGAATCATAGAGAGATGGGTTATATTTGAATTTTACTCAGTGTAAATCCCATCCTAGCACATCAAAGATGAAATTAATTAAGATATTAAGTCCCTTAAGCCCCGGATTTGAGTAGTCAAGGGATCAATTTACTATGGGAGATATGGACCCCATTATTTTGCTTTCCTTGGAACATGTTATAAAGCAAATTGGTTTATTCACGAGTGGCTTTATTTTGGAAGACATTCATGATAGTTGAAAATGAATGGATTGGACTTGGTAGTCAAATCAATCCTTTCATTTACAATTAAGATTTTGTTAATCAATAAAAGATTAAGAAAATATTGGCCAAGTGCATTTTTTTACAAAACCATTATAACAAATTAAAATCAATTTGCTAAATAAGAAAACAAAAATAAAAACTAAGAGTCGTGTTATATTTTGAGGGCTTTAATGATCGTATTTTACATGCTACTTATTATTATTGTGTCCCTATTTATCACACCAACCATCTAGTTGAACTATATAGGCTAACAAGTCCAAGAAGGGCTAATGCAACCCTTTAAACAAATTACAAGATTAACCCAATAAGCAACCCTTGTTGGTACATTTGAAATTACACATTTTGATCATTTCAAAATGGTGGAATGGTTCTAGGCAATCTCTAAGCGAGACTACCAGCGAGTTTGTCACGATATATTCTAATCCTTTTTGCAACAATACAAATGGGCATGTTGTTTTTCATCCATACTATCATTGCATCACTTACCAAAATGAACCATTGAAAAACTAGGAAAATACTACTTCTTGGGCATGACTTTTGAAATGCCTAAGGTATAGTTCATTATTCTCTTTAGACTTCTCATGGAAGAGTTGGATTTCCAAAAGAAATAGATTAATCCCCTAATTAATTGACACAAGATAGGCGATTTAGAGTTATCTCAAATGTAGCAAATTAGCCACCTAATTGATCAACACAAGTAAGGTGGTTTGGGTTAGAATGTTTGGGACAATTTTGACTTTCACAAATGAATTACCTAACAATGACCATTTCATGAAATTTGGTTGTATAAGCTAGAATCTAGATTTCAAAGGTGTGAATATGATTGTTTCCAAAGTTCAAAATTGTATTACAAAAGTGTGAATACCATGTTTCCAAACTATGAATATGGTTTGAAAGTGTGAATTTTGATTATGAAAGTGTGATTTTTAAATTTGAAAGTGTAAATTTTGATTCCAAAAATGTATTGAATTATAACATCATGTACTTGAATTTTTATACTGTGAATTTATGTTCAATGTGTATATATTGATTTCCAATATTAATGTATAACATTTTATTTATGTATGTGCACACATATCACTATGGCGTACATTTCTAAATGTATCAATAGTAAAGAGAAGAAAAATAGAAACAAGCATTCTCGTTGTATTGAAGAATCATAGATTGACATAATTATTTAAAACATTGTACGATAAAGATGGTCACCATCTCCACCAAGGCAAATGCATAAAATCCATACATGCAAAATGAAGACTATGAGTCAATCCTTCCTACCAATTTTGTCACCTTAATATCTACAAACATTATAACTAGATTACTATGGAAATATTCACAAAACCACATCCTCAGCCTGGAGAGAAGAGAACCACTAACCTTCAATAGTTTTAATTGAAGTAATAGATAAATAATATGGACTACAAATATGTGAGCTCTCACATGATATAAATCATTAAAAAAAGACAATTATTGAAGCTCTTTTTTCAAATAAAATCCCATTCATTAGCATCAATCTCACTCTCGCCATTAATTTATAAATGTTTTGTTGTGCCTTGATTGTTGTAAATCGTTTTCAATGATTTTTACTTTATGTTCATTCCTACATGTCTTTGGTGACCATGCCCTTATGATATTATTCACATCGATGGATGTCATTCCTTCTCTCCAACAACCCAGTAATGACTTTTTAGTGAGCATTCACTATACAAATATTTGATGTTATTTGAACTTTCTAGTGGGATTCCACCATTCAATCTCTACCTTGTAAAAATCAACAATGGGCTTTGAATCTCAATAAACATTTCCCCTTTCCCTATCCATCCATATTGAACAATTTGGATCTAGTGATTGTACATTGAGCATGTGTCCCTCTATAACATCATCCCTTGGAGAGAATCCATCTCTAGATTTGTTACATAGAGGTCCAATATAGGGATCCTCAATAGTGTGGAAATTTTCCCTTAAGTATGCTTCCATGTGTTAAATTTTTGGTATGCTCATTTAACCATAGACATTGTCACATCATTGTCACCCAACCATAAGCATTCACTATGCCACCCCGAGCACACTAACCTTTTCTTAGATAGAATGACTCTGGCAAGTCCACACTAGAACTAACAGATAAACCCTAACCATAAACACCACTATTGCAACAACAACACTGTACCAAGAGAACTTACCTCTACTAATAGAAGCGTACCTTTACCAAGAGAAGCACACACGAAAGATACCAGAAAGACTGAGATTACACCACAAAAGCTGTTGCACCACCCTCTCCAAACTTGCACCTCCTTCTGTTGCAACTGCATTTGTTGCTCATCAGACTTGCACCCTCCTTTTGTTGAGTGAGTGTGTGTACAAATGAGGAGTGCTTAGCCTCTATTTATACTAGTCTTCCAAGGTGTCTTTTCATGTGGGGCCAACCTCACTTTCTAGAGCCTTTTAATACTTTATTATTATTCTCTTTGGGCCGACTTTTGTTATAAGGTTTTCACACATCTGTTTAATGGTTCTCTTAATTTCGGAATATTCTATTCTAAGTACAAAGGTTACACTTGGAGGTTAATGCCTCCCGCAACAACCAAAACATCAACACTCCCTCTTAGCTAGGGAGGTATTAACTGAGATGTTCTTTATGTAATGGTCTCAATCACATCCATCCATCTCACATGGCATGGGAAAGACTCACAAGGTCTTGCAGACCAGTCTACATGTAGCATAACCATAGCCACACAGGCTATCTCATGATCCACTAGATCATGTCTCAAGTAGCATGACTTAGTTAATAAACAGGGAGGTATTAACATACATGTTCTTCATGTAATGGTCTTAATCACATCCATCCATCTCACATGGCATGGGAAATACTCACAAGGTCTTGCAGACCAGTCTACATGTAGCATCACCATATCCACACAGGCTATCTCATGATCCACTAGATCATGTCTCAAGTAGCATGGCCACACAAGCCATCTCATGATCAAACAGATCATGTCACAAGTATCACCATCATAGCCATACATGCTCTGGAATAGTCACACACACTGACTATCTGATGGTCATATCATAGTCATGCATCCAACATAAACCGAATCCCACTAGTTGGCACAATGACCATGATGGGACATTCTTCTGGTCCACAATAACCATGCACTAGATCTATAGTCATAGAAACAACCATCTCATGTAGAACTAGGTAACAAGGTGACTAAGTCTCATATGGAGTCTTACCAGCTCACACAGACAAAGTTCTCACATGAATAAGTCCTCAAGGGGCTAAGTCTCATGTGGGATCTCATAGGTTGTGCTCTCATATGAATAAGTCCCAATGGTTGGCACACCAGTGTAACATGCATAACAAACTATTTCACTGGAGTAGCAATATAACAACGTACCAAAATATTTCACTAGAGTAGCAATATAACAACGTACCAGACTATTTCACTGGAGTAGCTATGCCTCAGTGCACTAGACTATTTCACTGGAGTAGCTATGTGTACCAGACTATTTCACTGGAGTAGCAATATCTCAGCATACCATACTATTTCACTGGAGTAGTTATGCGTACCATACTATTTCATTGGAGTAGAAATATAACAATGTACCAAACTATTTTGCCGGAGTAGCTATGTCTTAGCGTACCAGAGTATTTCACTAGAGTAGCTATGCATACTAGACTATTTCACTGGAGTAGAAATATCTCAACGTACCAGACTATTCCACTAGAGTAGCTATGCGTACCAAAATATTCCACTGGAGTAGCTATGCGTACCAAACTATTTCACTGGAGTATCTATGCCTCAATGTGCCAAACTATTTCACTGGAGTAGCTATACGTACCGGACTATTTCACTGGAGTAGCAATATCTCAACGTACCAGACTATTCTACTAGAGTAGCAATATCTCAACGTACCAGACTATTCTACTAGAGTAGCTATGCGTACCAAAATATTCCACTGGAGTAGCTATGCATACCAAACTATTTCACAGGAGTATCTATGCCTCAATGTACCAAACTATTTCACTGGAGTAGCTATGCGTACCAGACTATTTCACTGGAATAACAATATACCAGACTATTTCACTGGAGTAGCTATGCGTACCAAACTATTTCACTGGAGTAGCAATATACCAGACTATTTCACTGAAGTACCTACGTACCTGACTATTTCACTGGAGTAGCAAACCTGTGTACTAGACTGTTCCATTGAAGTAGAAGACGTCCAACACACTGGGTTGGCCCTTTATTTTTCCTGGAGGCACACTCTCCCCAAAGGATCTGTGTGGATCCTCCAACCAGACAATCTGGTTAGGCCTCCAAAGCTAGGAAAACACGCTCTCCCCGAAGGATATGCATACACATCATCCTGACTGGTGCCACAGTCAGTGCCTGGTCATGACAACCAACTGCCCACACTATACCATGCTACTATCTGGAGTCACATATGTAACACATCATACCATATCACAAGGGTACGTCCTTCTAGACCACACTAAGCTTGTCCCTGAAGTACTCAAAATTCACCTTTGACAGAGGATTGGTTAACACAACAACTACCTGAGCATCTGTAGCCACATATTGGAGCTTCGCCGCTCCTCTTTGCACCATATCCCTGATATAGTGATACCTAATCTCGATATGCTTTGACTTGTCATGAAACACTAGGTTCTCCGACAACTTCACACAACTTTGGTTGTCGCACTAGATGTAAGTCACCTCTAACTCAAGATCAAATACACTAGCCAAGAACCTCTGAAGCCACACTACTTCACTACTAGCTGAACATGCTGCTATGTACCCTGCCTCAGTCGTACTAAGCACTACACTAGACTGCTTTCTGCTGAACCATGAGATCATACCCGATCCCAAACTGAAACAACATCCAGATGTACTTTTCCGGTTTGCAACACTACCGACCTAATATAAATCTGTGTATCCATGCAGTCTAATCTCAGAATCTACATCACACTTGAGTCCATAATCCATTGTACCCTTTAGGTACCTCAACACATGTTTTTCCGCAACCAAGTGAAAACGTCTCGTCTCAACCATATATTGACTCAATGTGTTCCCTGCAAAACATATATCAAGCCTTGTGTTCATTAAGTACATCAACAAATCAATCATTTGTCTATACACGGTGGCATCCACTGTCTCTGAAGATGTATCACTCAATAAATTCAGATTCGTCACCATCGATGTAGGCATGGATTTACAATCCATCATTTTGAATATCTTCAGAATATCTACAACATATTTTCCTTGGCACATGAAAATATGATCCGGTTTCTTCCACACCTCTAGACCCAAGAAATAATGCATCATACCCAATCTTTCTCTGTACTCAATGATTATTTTCTCGTTCCCTGTTAGAAACTGGTCATCCAATATCAAAGGGAAACCAATCCCAGGCTCATCAAAATAATTGTCTGGCATATCCTGCCCTAGGTGCCTGCTTAAGCCCGTACAAAGCTTTCTTCAATATGCAGACATGAGAATCCTTCTCATGTATCTCGTGGTTGCTCGAAGTGCACTTCTTCTGACTACTGGAGAAAGTGTCTCATCATAATCTTCTCCCTCTTTATGGGAGAAACTTTTGGCCACAAATCAGGCTTTGTACATTTCTATACTGCCATCAACAACATGTTTGATCTTGTAGATCAATTTGGAAGTCACCACTTCCCTTCTGGTCTCAAGGAAAAAATCCATATCCCATTCCTTCTGACTGGATTCCTTCTCTGTCACTGAAACAAGGGAATCTTCCAGGAGGTATCATATCTCTTCGAAGCCTTTGAAGCTTCAATTTAGTCTCCTCAACTCTGGCACATGTATGTCAGTCCTGGAAAACGTCTCTCTCTCCCATTTGAATTTGTGGAGGAATGATTTATGAATGAAATTCCCTAAGCCATTGACTCTCTTCGAGATCAAGCTCACTTTGAGTCTCCATGCTCCCTCTGAAGCTTGAATCGCTCTGAGTCTATATAATATTTGGAGCCATCTGATCCCTTTGTGTCTGATTATTTCCTTTGAAGTCTCCTATGAATGGTCCTGGAGAGGCTTCTCCTCCCTACTGGATCGTGAGGGTTGAATCCATGTGAACTCTAGCTCCTTCTAATATGGTACTTGGTGGGGCCACCTACCTCACCACTGGTGGAGCCATATTCTCTTCATGATATGGCTCATTAATGTTATATATATTTGCATCCTGCAAAGTGTCACATGACCATGTTGGTCTCTTCTTGGTTACTGCAACGATTTTGGGTAGGCCCTTCTAGCTCTACTAAGTCTTTATGATGATTTGAAGAGTGATCAAATGAACTAGAGGGATCTATCCGGTCATCTTTGAATACTTCTTCTCCTTGCAATTAATCTCCATATGAGATACTTTGTATACAGAAAAGTACCTTTCTTGCCAGAAGGTTTTAACTTTGTCCTCTTTTTCTTTGATACATGGATGTATACAACCATGTATACAACTTCTTATCTGGATAGTATGATCCATGTCTCAAACTAGATACCATCTAATATGTTTCCTTTTGCAACTATCACTATGGCTCCCCTCAGAGTTATCACCTGTGACCTGCCTGAAACAAGAAACAAGAACAACAATATCTCCATGGTAACCTCCATGGAATTTACGAGATAACCTGCTTGAGACAAGAGAAACAAGAGAAAAAAGTATAACATAATTTTCATAAGAACATATCTATGTTAATAAGAATAAAATACAATTTCACGGTATAGCATTACCAAGGTAACCTACCTAAAAGAAAAACAAGAAATATCTCCTAGAGGAGATGTTAGTTCATCTTGAAAACAAGTACAATAAGCATTTATATCAATAGTACTCATATTCTACGAAGTATTCATTGTATCTAGCAATAATAGAACCTTCCAAGGATTACTGTCACAACTATAGTGTTTACTTGTAATGTAGCAATTATCAAACATGATATGTGCAAATTGGAAACTTATCAATTTAATCAATCAAGCCTGGAACCTGGAGTCTTATCTTTGAGAACGAGTCATGTTTCTTTTCTTCTGAGTCTCCTTCACTCAAGATGGAAAGTATTCTCTTCAACATGTCCCCTATACTAAGACAATATGCTTTCTTAACATAAATCTGAGTTAGAGAATATAATGCAAATAAACTCTAAAATCTCAACCTTAATCAATCTAATACTTTGACTAAAGTCAACTTATAACTTTAACTTTGACCATAGGTTAGTATGATAATCATAACTTCAATAGATTAAGATACAACTAGATTTTCATAAGATCACAATAATTCCATAACAATTACATGCATATCAAAACAATCAAACCCGGGGTGCGTTGTTCCTCTGAATGTGCTGGATTTGAGATCCCTTTGGATCTACGATTTTTACTTGGACAAAAGATCCCTTCTCCCGCAAACACCCTCAAGTTAGTGATACCATTCAAACATATACAAGTACATACCTCTAGTAGCAATGAAAAATAACGGTAGGCAACGAAACCATTTGGTAGTAACGATAAGTAATGACGAACCCAAAAATTTCAAAGTCCTCCAACTTGCAATCTGAAGATAGCTTGAGATGTGCTAGGGTAAGAATAATTTCAGCATCCTTTCAACGAGTTATCAAAAACTTTACTGGACCAGAGTAATTGCAACTAGTATTGTAACTGACACTACATATGGTGATGTAACTAGAACGAAGTAACTGTCACAAAGAAATTGACACTGCAACTGCAACTGGTACTGTAGACCTAGGGTTTTATGAGGAAACTCTAAATTTCATAATTTTGGAGATCTGATATGGGGGAAAGATGTGCCCTACTTAGGCGACCTTCTTGATGGGTTCAATAAGTGCTCAATAAGCTTGACAATGGGGGAAACTGAGGATCTTCCTTCCAACGATTAGATTGTTACGAAGGAAACCAACTTTGACACCATGTTAAAATTTTGGTATGCTCATTTAACCATAGACAATGTCACATCATTGTCACCCAACCATATGCATTCACTATTCCACCCCAGAGAACACTAAACTTTTATTAGATAGAATGATTATGGCAAGTCCACACTAGAACCAATAGATAAACCCTAACCAGAAACAACAATTCTGTAGCAGCAACAAAATACCAAGAGAGCTTACCTATACTAATAGAAACATACCTTTACCAAGAGAATCACACAAGAGAGATACCAGGAAGACTGAGATTACACCATGACAACTGCTACACCACCCTCTCCAAACTTGTGCCTCCTTTTGCTGCAATTGCAACTGCTGCTCCTCAGACTTGCACCCTCTTTCTGCAAAGTGAGAGTGTGTACAAATGAGGAGTGCCTAGCCTCTATTTATACTAGTCTTCCAAGGTGTATTTTCATGTGGGGATGACCTCACTTTCTAGAGCCTTTTAATACTTTATTATTATTCTCTTTGGGACGACTTATCTTCTAGGGTTTTCACACATCTATTTAATGATTCTCTTACTTTCGAAAGATTCTATTCTAAGTACAAAGGTTACACTTGGAGGTTAATACCTCCCACGACTACCAAAAAATAAACACAATGGCATCATGTGTGAGTTGTATGTCAATGTTGATGACTATGTCTTGCATTATGGATGGCTATACATAATTCCTTAAGCACTCATTGTTTAAAAAGGGATTATCCAAATCCTTGAAGACATTCTCCCACTAAGTTGTATTTGGATGTCAATGTTGTTTCGCTCCCTTGTCAATCCCTTTCCTCTATAATGAAATATATGTTTCTATTCCTTTTTTATTTCTTCCATCCTAGAAGGTCTCTTTAATATAGCTTTGATAGCAAAGGTTACCCTTTAGGTAAGTTTGGATTACCATAAAGAAATGAATGCCACACAATAATAGGAGGTGGATACTTCTCATCCCAAATTCAGGCTTTATATTTCATAATTGGTGTGCCATCAAACTAGAATTTGAAGTTTTGGCATCCTTTATTTGTAATTATCTTGTACTTATTATCCAATGAGTGTGGATCCACGTAGTCCCTTGAAGTCAAAGAGTTCATCAATTAGACATGGGATAAAGAAACTTTGGTCCTCACATATCCTATAAGTTTCCATCATCTCTAGTGATGAAAATATGTCTTGTCACTTTATTTTCACTAATAACTTCCCATAAGTTCCATCTATATGTTCATGTGTGTATTCTATTGGGAAAAAACCAACTTCAACAATGTCAAAAACCTTGTTGTTAGAAAGGATGTAAATGAAAACAAATAGTGATTTTTGTTATCACTTGCATGATTATCCTTAACAATAAAACTAGTGGCAATTTTCTATTTGACTTATATGTATTATGAATACTTACCCCAAGGGTTTTCATATCCTCTTATTTATAGACCAATTTTTTTTCATAAGATTTAGTTTGTAATATAGCTCCATGAATTGAGTGGTTTGACGTTTCCCTCTTGTATAACAAATCCCCCTATCAATACACCATTGGTTCTTTAATATCCTTGAGGAAATTAGCTAATGAAATCATAATGAAGTTTGAACCCGTTTCTAGAAAGGAAAGGTTAAAAGGGATGAAACCCCTAGTCTTAAGTCCACATGTAAGCATGCCGGTCAAATAAATTGGGAGATTAATGACACCACTAATAACCTTTTCCTTCTTACTCATCCTTGGTATATAGGTCTTTGCATTTTCCATCTTGTCATGCATACAACTCAAATGCTAGAATGCTTCTCTTAATTCAATTTGTGGGCATGTCACACACTATGACAAGTTGTGTTATAGTTATTATGGTCTATTAGGACTTCAAGAAATTGTTCTATTTTTTCTATATCAATGATGGACCTAAGTTTGTTAGTGATTGAGATACAATCACTACACCTTGAAAATAAGTTGTTATTTGTGATTGAAAAATATTAAAATTGATTTCTAATTATTGTGTTGAAATGAGTTTGCAACACTGGAAAAGACCCAATCTAACCTTGTCCTTGTTAACCATATTAAAAAGTGAAACTTGGGTCATATTTGAAGGAAATAATTTGAGAGGGCACCATTCTTCCATCTTGATGCATTGGATGCATTAAATGTGCAACCTTATTTGAATTTTGGTCTGCAATTTTACTAACACGAGCCACTATTGCAATATTATTTTATCTAGATTTGTGTAATCTATTATTAACATTTGTTGCTTTCAATTCACCATTTTTAAAACTACCCTTATAGTGGTAGAAAATGTTTCTTTTTATGTCATAACCCGAGTATCATGAATTTTGATAGACATCAAAAGCGTCAAAAGCCATTATAAGAAGCATTCTCTGATTTTGTTCTCATTGTCTAGCAATAACAACATTTGATGCCACATAAATCAACACAAATTCTCTTCTTGATTTTTCATTCATGATACACACCTTATTCTATTCAATCATTGGCCTTATGGATATTTTGTAATAAACATAAACATATATAAATATAAATAATAATAATTATTAATAACTAATAACTAATGAAAATATACATCCTAATGAAAGGACATGTCTTGACTAAAGGACATCACTTTTAGTGAAAAGGAAACCACTTGGGTATATATATGGGTCCCCTTATTGTTATATCATCATTATGTCATCATATCTCATATTTTATTCTTTACAATATTTTAATCCACGTGGATTCTTTTATATTAGACTAAGCCACACATTTCAAAACAAATACTATTAAGCATTTCATGAATACCTTGAACACAATACACAACAAAATCAAGCCTTATTACCCTAGAGTAAATGGATAGGTAGAAAATAACAATAAGGTATTGGTATCAATACTAACCAAAGTACCAAAGAAGAATGGACTTCATGCAACACTTTGGGCATATAGAACAACATAGAATACGAGATCTGGACAGACTCTAGTCAAGATAGTGTTTGGTAACGAATAAATCATGCTAATGGAATATTGGGTGCCTTCACTAAGAATACCAATTGAGGAAAGATGGGAAAATAACAAGTCAACGAAAATTAGTCTGGAAGAACTGGAGAAACTAGACAAGCATAGGTTATCATCATAATTTCAAAAACTTATGGCAAGAGTAGAATGAAAATATTTCTTGATAGAATTTTGAAGAAGCATGAGCTCATAGAGGATCAATGGGTCCTTTTGTATGACAACAAAAAAAGGGATAATTTAAAAAAAAATCAACTATGGATTGTTGGGACCGTAGAAATTGAAAAAGCTACATGAGAATGGATCAACCAAATTAAAAGGTCTGGAAGGTATCCCATAAATTAGTTGATTTAACACAAATCAACTGAGGAAATTTCATAATTAAATTAGTTAGAAGGTGACAGGGAAATATACCCACCAAAGCTCATAAATGATGTAGGTACAGATTTGATAAAAAAAGAGGATTAATTATTTTTTCTATAGTGTTGTAGTGATGTTGTTTAAGGAATAAAATAGATCATTCTTACCTTTGTAACTGCTATGTGCAATTGTTTTTTTTTATTATTCTCTCAAACCCTATCCACCGCCCCTTCTGCGACTTCTGAACTCTACCTCAATGGCCTCCCCGGACCCCCCATATTTTGACGAAGAAGTAGCAACTTTCAAGTCTATGGTTGGATCCCTGGAAAGTCCCCACCCGCGCTTAGTGCATTTGCAGTTTGTGAAGAAGCTAGATCAAATTATGGAAGTGGCCATTACATGCACAATGGCATGCAGAAAATCTCTCTCCTTTGCCTCTAGAGCTCTCATGGGTCAATTCATGGGGTTATGGCATTCCTCTCATCAAATAGATATTTGGATTGAGTGGAACTGGCACCCTCTAATTCAAGGCCACATGAATCACTTCTTCTGTGGTAAGGGATTTTACATATTTTATTTTGAATTAAGAGAGGACAAAGATCTTATTTTTAGGAATGTCACTTATTTATTTGGCCCCAGAGGTTTATATTTAAACAAGTGGACCCCATATTTTGATCCAGAGAATGACATTCACTCAGTTGTTCCAGTTTGGGTATGCCTCCCTCACTTTCCATTCCATTGTTGGGGGGACGAAGTTTTAAAAAGTATTGGAAATACCTTGGGAAAATTCATTGACAGAGTTGAAACCAAGTCTAGTATGCACTCTTGTGCTAGGATTTGTGTGGAGGTAGACTTGGAAAAAGGACTTCTAGAAGCAATAAAAATAAAGTTGGATGATTGGACTTATATCCAGAAACTGGACTATGGGCAACTCTCGTTTAAATGCAAGGCTTGTCATGACTATGGTCACTTTGCCAAAGACTGTCCTACCAAAAATAAAGCACAATATTCAGACGCCTTACAAGAAGAAGAAGGATGACAGTAGGTCAGGAAGAAAATTAATATAGGTAAAGAAGCAATTTCCACCCTTAGACCTCCAGGTCCTACCTCCAAATCGAGCCCCTCTCGTCAAATTCCTTCGGAAAAACCCCTCCCAAATAAGTCCTTCCCTAATCCATCCTCCCACAACCCCCTCTCACTCTCTCAAAACTCCTTCGAAATATTGGGTGAGCCATCCTCGAAGAAAATCCCTTCCTCCAGTCCAGTATTGGAACCATTGGATCCTTTCCCCCCTTCATCCTCATAAAGAATAGTTGAAGAATCAAGAGAAAAGGACAGTCTCCATGAAGTCATTCAAGAAAAATATCAACAAGAATCTAGAGAAACTCCTACAAAAGTACAACCCAATCAAGAAATGGAGGAAGACAAGCTCCAACAAGAAAAACTCAGAAAATATGGACGCAGATCTAACAAAGAAGTCAGAGAAGAAGCCTCGTCAAAATAAAAGGCCTTAGGAAAGTAACATTCGATAGAAAGATCAATGTACACCTCAACCTGTAGAGGAGGAAATAAAAGTTATGATCTCCCGGTTTATGGAAGCCAAGCCTCCTCCACCCCATGTCAATGCATTTCCTCTCCTAGAATTGCAAGGGACTTGGAAATAAATCCAAAGTTAAATCCCTAAAAGACTTCAAATCCCTAGCCAATC
Organism: Picea engelmannii; assembly: GCA_009831015.1. Lineage (NCBI taxonomy): Eukaryota > Viridiplantae > Streptophyta > Pinopsida > Pinales > Pinaceae > Picea > Picea engelmannii. Next base: position 17,215 of record ML834673.1, on the reverse strand, counting down.
CTTATGTAATTCTCCTCCAGGAGACAAAAACAGAGGGGTCAATAGTCCTAGAAACAACAAAAAAAATCTTCAAATCTTGTGTTGGAATCAGAGTAAGCTCTCAAGGGGCCTTTGGTAGAATCACTACTCTCTAGGATGATCAGATATGGAATCTTGAGGTAACACTAAACACCCAAAATTGGTTACTAACAGTTCTAAAAAATAGAGATTCTAGAAATAACATTACAATTATTAATGGAAGGATGATTTTAAGGATGGAAATTTATTTTAAAATGTAGAAACCTGGGTGAATCTTACTAATCCTTTATATGTCAACTATAAAATGTTGGCAATATTTTTGTAAAAATATTCAAATTTCTAAGGATTTTATATAGTTTGTATAAAATTTTGGCAATTTTTAAGGTAAAATAATTTTATCCTATAAAATTTTGGCGAATCATTTTTATAACAGAGAATTTTTTTTGGGGAAAAACCATGGAAAATTAGCCCATGAGCGAAATTTAGCCACTAAAATCATCCCTGTATTAATGTATATGTTCCTAACTCCTATTCGGATAAAAATCCATGCTGGTGCTCTCTCTCTATGCTAAAAAATTCTATGGATATCTCCTCTTTCATAAACAGTGGTGACTTCAATACCCATCTTAATTCTTGGGAAAAAAAAGGAGGCAGTATAATCACAGACCCTTTCTCTAAGAAACTTTCCGACCTTATCTCATATTGGGATCTTCAGGATGTCAAACCCTCCAAAGGAAAATAAACTCAAAAAAATAGGCATTCTAGTCTTTTCCACATAGCAACCCACCTTGATCGCTTCCTTATTAATAGTAACTTCCTCCTCTCTCCACTAGAAATGTCTTCTCACATTCTCCCCTCAGTGACTTCTGACCATAATCCAATCTCACCGATCTTCAGCAACCCACAAAACTTTGGCCCACTAAACTTTTGTTTTAACCCTCTTTGGATAGATAACCAAGTAACCCTACCTCTCATTCAACAAGTGTGGTCCTCCCCCTTCTCAGGGTCTCCCAACTTCATCTAAGAAAGTAAACTAAAGGCAGTAAAAAATTCCCTCAAAGATTGGGCGAAATCATCTTTTACCCCTCCACATCGAGAACAAATTGAAAAAGAAGAAAAGTTGGCAAGCATTCAACAACGATTAGAAGAAGAAGAAGAAGTTACTGAAGCACTTATGAACTAGGAAAACGAAGCTAATCAATAGCTTCATCATTCCTTATGTAGAGAAGAGGAACACTGGACACTGAAATCCATAAGTTTATGGCTAAAAGAAGGTGAATCAAATACCTCATTTTTCCACAGACAAGCTCAAAATCGAAGAAACAAAAATACAGTCACTTCCATCTTGTCAAGTGATGGGCATTGTCTTGACAATTTCGAACAAGTAAAGGAAGCAACCTCCCAACACTTCAAAACTCTTTACCAACATCCAAATGAAGAAGGACTGAATGAGGAAATCCAAGTAATGCTAAACAACATTCCAAATATTGTCATAGAGCATGACAACAGTCAGTTAGTTAAGGAGGTAAATGAAGAATAAATAGCTAAAGAAGTGTGGGACATGGATCTAGACAAAGCCCTTGGCCCCGAAAAATTTTCAATCATATTCTATCGCTTCTATTGGGCTATCATAAATCGATATCTCAAAAAAATGTTAATTTACATGCTGCAAAAAAAAAAACTGGGAGGTGCCACAAACTCAACCTTCTTAGACCTCATACCCAAGGAAACTAATCCCTCAAATTTTTCTCATTTCCACCCCATCTCCCTCTTCAAATCCTCCTATAAAGTTATTACAAAAATCATAGAAAACCACTTAAAGCCCATGATTTCCAAACTCATCTCCGAAAATCAGGGAGGTTTCCTAAAAAACAAGAAAATCACAAATAATATAGTTCTAGTCCAAGAAGCCATACAATCCATCATGAAAAGTAAATATCCAGGCATGGTCATTAAACTGGACATGACGAACGCTTTCAATCGGGTCAAACACTCCTTTCTTCTCTCAATCCTCAAAGCATATGGATTCTTTGATTTATTCATTAGATGGATCAAGGCCTGTATTGGCTCCCCTTGGATATCCCCACTGTTAAATGGTTTCCCCACCCTGTTTTCCAGGGCTAGTAGAGGCCTCAAACAAGGATTCTGTCTTTCCCCCTTTCTTTATATCCTCTTAGAAGATTCTCTCAGTCAGAAGATGGAAGAAGAAAAAAGGATCAACAAACTTCCAGGGCTACTTATTGCGAGGGGACTAAAGGAAATAAATCACTCCCAATTTGCAGATGACACTCTTCTTCTAGGGGCATCGACAACAATCATCGCCAAAAGTTTCCATAAAGTTCTAGATTCCTTCCTTTCTTCTTCCAGAGGAAAAATGAACTCAGCTAAATGCAATATCTATGGTTGGAACGTCTCAGGGAATATCAAAGAACACATCTCTAGAATTATTGGATTCCCAGTCATCACTACTGGGACCCACTTTAAGTATCTAGGTATGCCTATCTTCCTAAATTCTTATGGTAAAAATACCTGGAAAGATGTCATTGATAAAATTCTCTCAAGGATCCAAAGTAAGGGGGGGACGTTGGCTCAATTTGGCTAGAAAATCAATACTCCTCAAATATGTTCTCTCCTCTTTTCCCATTTTCTAGTGTTTTGGCTTACTTGCTCCAAAAGGTACTCTTGAAAAAATTTCTAAAGTTCTTTGAAGCTTTCTTTGGGCTGGTGGGAAAAAAATTTCTAAAAAATTCCATCTTCTAAATTGGAAGCAAATATGTCAACCTCTCAATAAAGGAGGCTTAGATATCAGAGACCCCAATATTCTAAACACTTCTCTAGGAGAAAAACTTGTTTGGCGACTAATCTCTAGGCCTCCAGAATGGTGGAAATATGCTCTCCTTTCTAAATATTTCAATTCTTCAAGATTGTGATGTCTGGATGTCCCCCCCCCCTAGCTTCCTGGCTCCCCTATTTGGCGTCTCCTAAAACACTCCTTCCACCTTATTCAATATAAACTCTCATGGCCCCCAAGAAATGGAGCTCTTATAAATGTTTGGTTCGATCGCATTCTGAACCTTGAACCATTGGAACAACAATATCGCCTTCTCCCCTTGAGAGAATGGTGCTACTCCAAAGGACTATTCCTACTCAAAGAATTCTGCATCTAGTCCCCCTACGGTGATTGGATAAATTGGAAACCTCCGGACATCCCAACTCATCTTCTCCCCTTATCCTCCTTCCTTTTCAACAACTTGGCTGGTTGTGCCCCCATCAACTCCTCCAAATAAGACTTCTGAAGTTGGGGATCCTCCATTTACTTAGTTAAATCAGGTTATTCTCTCCTTCAATCTTCCTTCTAGGTCCCCCCAACCTAAAAAATATGGAAGGAAATCTGGTCCGGACCTTCTCTCCCTAAGGTTAACATTTTTTGTTGGTTGATGGTTCATGGAATAATTCTAGAGGCAGAGAATTTGCAAAAACGTGGAATTTTGGGGCCTTCTTGATGCCCCCTCTATCTTGAAGCCTTCAAATCCATCCCTCATATCTTCTTGGAGTTCCCTTTATCTTCTCAATTTTGGAAACTCCTCTATCTCCCTCTCTCTCTTCCTCCTCCTTCCCTCGAGAACTGGAATGATTTGTTCGTCTCTTGGAGACAAAGATATGTTAGAAGCTTCAAAGACAAAAAACACTTCTCCCTCCTTTGGAGAGCCCATTGGAAAGATATATCCAAGGACTACATCTGTTGACGAAAATTTCATGATGAAAGTTTTTGACTGCTACATACCCCAAAAAGCGTCGTTTAGGGCCTCAAAACGGTTCCGGAAGTTTGGGACCCGAAAAACTGCTAAAAATAGTAAATTACCAAAATTTCCAGAAAGCTGTTTTGAGCTAGCTGGAGAAGGTGGGTGGCCACCGATATCCACCTGGATCAATGGTGTAAGAGCGGTCTTCTCCTTGTCTTCTTAATTCATGTTCCCAATGAGGTCAGAGTACAAAGAATTGGGTCTTGAGCTTGCTTCTCTTGAGGACCAAAGCTCTCGCACGCCCAAGCGACTTCTCATGGCATGAGAAAAGAAAGATGTCGAGACATGAGATCCTTTCAAAATGTTTCTTGAGGAATCCCTCACGCAACACATGAATGAGATGATGGATAGTTTCGTGCAAATCCTTCGGTGACTACCAATAGGCGACACATCTTCTTCGAGCAGAGGCACCGCCCCCTTCAAGGTACAAATAAACTTCGATATTATTGTATTTGAAGGTTAAATAGACGCAGATGGTGTAGACAAGTGGTTGAATCTACTAGAAGGGTATTTTTCTTTCCATAACTTTTTGAATAGAGAAAAGATTACTTTTGCGCTCTTCGAAGCCGTTCCCCATGTCAAAGATTGGT
>ML834672.1:39388-53636 GCA_009831015.1 Picea engelmannii | reverse complement strand
GACAGGTATTTCCATAGAGGCTCTGTGTCTAGCATGTGCAAGTCGTCCTTGTAACCTCTCAGAAAACTTTAGGAAGTTCACTTTATGAGTTATTAATTAAAGTGAATGATCTTTTTATTAATTAAGTTAAATGCCTACGTTATTTGGCATTAGTAACTTAAGTGAGAGTTTGATTAAGTCCTAGCCGTTAGATCTAAAATGAAGGTGAGATTAGATCTCAGCCTTTGATCACTTTGGAGATCTAGGGTTAGTGATTGATTTGGTCAAATCTCAGTGTAATAAAAGGTAGCCTAGGTAAGAGGATGAGACACACTGAGAGAAAGTAAGGAGATCTCATTGAGTGGGTGAAGACAGTCCATCCAAGTGTGAGTGGGCAGCGCTGAGAAAAGGTGCAAAGGGGCAGCGAGGGAGATAGCATCTAGGTGGGTTAGGCTATCGTTGGATTGTAATCCTCTAAAAAGCCATTATCCCAGTTAGGGAGCCCAAGATTAATAAAAGATTTGGTTTTCCAACAAGGGTTTTTCCAGGGGTGTTTACCCAAAATCTTTGTGCAATGTGATTGGTTTCTATTTTTAAAGCTTCAGCTAATGTTTCGTTGATAACCTAGCTGTGCAGTTAATAAATAAAGCAATTTTATTTCGAGTTAATTGTCAGGTGCTAGGTTCAGGTAAAATCAACACTATGGTCATACTTATGGAATAGGCACTTAATCTTGGTGAGCGCTCCCTTCTTTCATGGATTTCCAGCATTTGGCATAGTTTTCAGATGATTTTCAGCCTATTAAAGGAGGATGGATGACATGGCACCTTGGGTGAGGGCACCCTAGAGTTTTAAGTGTCTATTGAGGTCTTTAGATGATATTTTATGTGATAGAGACTTGTTTTCATGGAGCGCTCCACTTATTCATGGCTTTCCACATTCCTAGGTTTTGATTTGAGGGGCCAACCCACTTCTTGTTGCACATTTGACTCCATTATTAAAGCACTTGGCCTCTTGGTTATGTTTTGAGGTTGAGATTGCAATTTTTGATGACTATACACCTCATTCACATGGAGTTCTCCCTTGCTTGCACATTTATGGAGGCACTTCTCATGGATCAAGGCTATTGAATAGTGATTGTTGCACACATGTGAAGGTTGTTGGGTTTTTTATGACTTGGCACTTGTCCTATGGTGTCTATTCTATAATGGTCAACTTTCTATCTTGAGATCCACTTCATCTACCTTGATCTATGGATAGTTAATTGACTTTGGAGCCACATGTGCAACTTGGAGGGTTTATTTGCACATCTATTGAGGTTGGTTACAGTATTTACGGTATATTTCACTTGAGCACTCCATCTATTGATGCATCTATCCACTTGAGGAGGTCGCGTTGCACATGTTCCTATGTTATTGGTTGAGGGCACCCACATATGGATACATATCTACTTACCTTGGGATGATCACACATACCACATAGAGCTTTCTTTGTACATCACATCATGAAGACTTGGTCTTGGATCAATTTGAATTGTCCACATATGGAGGACATCCTACTCTCTTGATCACATGTGGGACACACATCTATGAGGGTGCACATGTGGATAAGGATCTATCTTTCTAGTTTTGGAGCCTATACATGGTCAATCTCTCAACCAAAGGAGGCGCCCAACTTCTTGGCTCTATTTTTGGATTATTGTTGTAACTAACTCCATATTTTATAATTGTTGACTTGTCTATTGGAGTTAGTTAGATGAGAGCTTCATTGTATTTGTTTTCCTAGAATATTTTATTTTAATCTCTTAGAGGAAATTGTGGATCTCAACAAACTCCTTGCTACTTTTAGTAAGCAAGTTGTTGAGAATATTATTTTATTGTTATTCTTTGGAGAGAAAAGTGGATCTAGGAAAACAAATAATAGTTTATTGTAAGAAGGAAATGGAGCTTAAACCTATATAAAGGTTTTCTCTCTCCATTTGTAATGGGATTTTTGGTGCGAGTGAAAGAGCTCTAAGCTTATGGAATAAAGTGTCTTTCTTTTGTCTAAATCTTTGTATACTATATAGTGTATGTATAATTTCTCTATTTGTGGTATAATGTTCTAGGCGCACCATTGGAAGCTCTTTTGATAGGTTTATGGATGACAGAGTCATTCAAGAGCCATAGATGAGCACAACCACTACGTTGGAAAGGGATAGGGTAATTGATATCTTCCCTCTTATCTCATCTCCCTTTTTTGTTTCTTACCTTCAAGATGAAAACATTCCCATTACATTTTGTAGATAGTCTTTGGCAGGGGCCACCCATTTGATTGCCTTGAGTAGTGGATCTCATATAGAACCTTTCCACCATTAAACTTGTAGATCTAGCAATCAAATTACGGTTGCTATAGGGCACATCACATTGGTTGCTTATAGCCCCTAATCTTCCTTTAGAACCACCCTCTGTAACTACATGTATGACCCCATAGCCCAAGCAAATAAAGGCACCGGTCTCCCTTTCATCCACCAGCCCAAAAACATAAAATACAAATTCCTTTTCCTTTTGTTTTATGTTTCTAAGCTCTCTTTTGCTCCCACTACATACTACACACATTGACCTTAGTAAACCATAGGGAAGCCCCCCTAGGCTAGGATCATCCAGTTTTACCTAGTCTAAAGTGAAAAAGGCAAGGCTACTGAGGTGACAGTGGGTAGCTTGCCTAAGTTGCCCTTGAAGTCTCACAATTGTGACTAGGCCTTTTGCACCAAGTGAAAACTTGGGAGGTAACACACCCCATACTTTATCATGGCCCATCTCAATCAAATTTGTTGCACTTGGACTTTTCCTTCATTACATCTAATATCAAAATATTGGTCCTTGCCCAACATAAATTTCATTTAGATAACTACATCAAATCACTTGAATGCTATGTAGCAAGGGTGTGCGTACGCAAACCTGGGGTATGCGAATGGGGTACTAATATGTTACCTCATACCCAGTACGGGGTTAGGTACATACCCTAGTGTGCCCCCATGTACCCATGTCATTTGGATACAACCGAGTATGGCCTACAAAGTTTTGGGAGACGTAATTCCTTATTGGGTACACCAATCATTGAAATCTAGTAAACCGACGCAAAAAAGGAAAAAACAAAACGACTTTTTTTGCATAATAAAAAATCATAAAATGAAATGAGAAAGGTGGGCCAAAGCTCCAAAACCCTAATCTACCATTTGTTATACCCCTAAAACTCATAAACCCTAAAACATAACTCATTTTCACATTTTTATTCACAGCGTGAAGAGACAAGCAGTGGAACATAGAAGAAAAAGAAGATTAGGGTTTTTGGTATAGTTTTTCTTGCAAAAAATTGTGGACAACCATAGTTTTAGAAGGTGAAGTGTTGAGTCGCATTTAGTGTTCATATTATCAACTACAAGGGTATTTTCTCAGCATTCCCCAGTCTTAAAATCTCATTTTGAGATTTCTACTCCTCTTGAATTCTTCTTTTAAATTTCTCCACCGTGGCTTCATTAAATCCTCCATTTCATCATCACACGTGACCCTCCTTTCCCACACCTTTGTGAATCTTGCAGTTGCCTCCTCCACCATAAAAAGCAAGCATTCCTCTCCATGGGGAAACACGAGCTTTGTGCAGCTCTTTTCCAATCCGAAAAACCTTCCAGCACACCCTTTTCCCCAAACATCACACCCTCCCCCTAAACATAGACCCTCAATCTATGTTTTCCCATATAGATTCCCTTTATGATGTACCCGAATAAGCCCCCACCCATATCCCCTCCCCATCCCCTTCTTGTCACCTCTTTTCAAAAAGAGACATTAGGAGAGTTATCATCGTCATGAGCACCAACAAGGCAACGGATGAGGTGAGGAAAGCTTCCAAGCCAAGTTCCTCAAACATGGTATCAAATATCTAGACTCACACATTGCTTACTTGTTTAACCATGTGGCTTGCTCAAGTTTTCGCTAGACATGGTCCAGAGATATTAAATTCTCAAATTAGGGGTTAGCTCAAATTCGAACAACTATCGCACTATCATGGTGAGGCACACTTTTTCAAAACTATACGCTATAGTTTTACAATTACAATGTTCATATGAGTTGTAGAGTAGGCATATCAAGACCAGAGGATAGGCAGGTTCCGCCAGGAGCACTACACGACTGACCATATCTTCACACTCAGGGCCATTATCAAGGAGGCTTGTCATCACTCTTCAAAAGTGTTCTTCTTTTTTGTAGACTTTCGGACAGCTTTTGACATAGTACCACAAGAGGCTTTGTTCCAAAGACTTCGAGATATTGGCCGCCTCCGAACTGTTAATTTATGAGCTTGATTTAAAACTGAAAGTACTTCTTTAAATTCTGACTGTACTTTGAACTTAATTTAACATCATTCATAAACCAAAACAGCAATAATCATAAGAATTTACCAGCATGCAAGATCACAACACATGTACCCTAGGGAAACCCTATACAAGGAGAAAAACCCCAGCAAACAATCTCCTTTTATTGCATTAATAAAGTATGATCACTTACAAAATATCCACCATGAATACTCTGCTCTTAAAAATATTGTCAATGACTCTTACCTAACTATAGACTACTGAGAAACCTCGCTGTTATAAATTCTGTTATAGGCCAGCCTTGAAGGTGTACCTCGCTACTTTCTTGGACTGATATGCTGCCCTTCATTTGACTGTTATAGCTAGCAGTTATTGGACTAATATGGCTGCCTTTATTGACTGTTATAGCAGCCTGTTATTGGACTGATATGGCTGCCTTTATTAACTGTTATAGCTGCCAGTTATTGGACTGATATGGCTGCCTTTATTGACTGTTATAGCAACCTGTTATTGGACTGATATGGCTGCCTTTAAGCTGAACTGACACGCACCTGTTACCACTCTGTTATGGACTGATATATCACTCTTCTTCCTCACTCATACGCTACATAACAATTATGTAGAAGAGAGGGTCGACCTCTTGCTTAAATAAGAGTGGAGAGGTAGAGAGGAGATGGTTCGAAATAGCCTAAGTGAATGCATGCTGAAGTTAACTCAGACATCAGAATTAAAACTGGCCATTAACTCAGCACTCAAAATTAGAACTGAACTTACCACTTCAGTTAGGAACTCGCCCTTGACATGAGATGCATGTGAACTCCTTAGCATGCACATGACATGCATGTCATGCATGGAACATGCAACTAGACATGCATGCAATGCATGTCATGCATGCAACATGCAACATGCAACAAACTTGACAACTTTGACTTTGACCTAGACATGCAACTTTGACTTTTTACAACTTGACTCTTTACAAAGCAATTCGAATTTCTTCATGGTGGAAGGTGTTACACATGCCAACGCACTAGATCAATACATTACATCATTTGCAATATCAGGAAGATCGTTTGTTTCTAGCTCATAGGAATTTTACGTTCAACCTAACTTTTGCTAGATGCCTTGACTTTTGCTCATGGCTCACAAGGCTTGACTAGGCTCACAGAGGTTGTACATTCCCCCTGACTTTTGCACTAGTCTGTCTATCCTCATAGAGGTTGTACGTTCCCCCTGACTTTTGCACTAGACTGTCTATGCTCACAGAGGTTGTACATTCCCCCTGACTTTTGCATTAGACTTACATAGCATCTCGTTCGTCCTAATTTTTGGTTTGACTCACAAAGGTTGTACACTCCCCCTAGCTTTTGTCAATACCTCACAAGACTGATTGATTCTCCAAATCTCCCTGGCTAGCCTAAGGGTGGCCCATATGGCCTCTCATTGGAGAATGACTATCGATGCTGCCAAATTTAACACGAACAGCACATGGTCTCTCTAACTTCATCCAGAGCACCATAGGAGTCAAACATGGGTGCCCCCTTTCATAGAATCTCTTTGGGATATACATCGATGAACTAGAATTATGCCTCCAGAAGCAAATTCAGGATGAGGACAATCTGATGTTATATTATGGACAAGATTGTGCCCTAAGGGCTGTGATATTCATCTCTCCTTCAAGTGCATTTTCTGTGTCTATCTTCTTCAGCTTGCCTAGTGAAGACGTTGGACAGAATTAAAGTATTTGCTGCTGTAATAAATATTTCAGATTCAACCATAAGGCTGAAAATTCTATGAAATAGATCCAGGGAACTTCAAGTAAATGAGGTGAAATGAAATTTCAGAAGTGTTTTAACTTTTAAAGTGCAGGTTTCCAAACTTTCTACAGTATTTTCATTGATTATTGGAAAGTTGATAGTTAATGAAAATTTTCAGCCATGTTCTACAGGTGCCAGGTTTCAAAGCTGTAATATTGTCAAACTCAAAATATATTATCTCTTCCCCTTTAAAATGGCTATGGTTGTGCACTATTTAATATAAGATGAATGATTGAATCACTTTAATGATTTAGAAATAGAGGTAGGATAGACAATATATAATATGTTCCGTGCTGAAGAGTGAGACACCACTCTTTAAAGAAAACATGAAGCAAACAATCTTTATAGGAGTAAATGTCAAGGAAAAGTAAGCACAAGCCATAGGTGTTCTAGATCATGATTATAAAAACTCACTTCTTTGAATTGATCATTCGATCTATAAACTGCATCTCGATTTGTTCCCACTCTTCCTGATGGTACTGACGTGAAAAAAGGAGTTTCTCCCAATATGCTTCCATCAAGAACACTTGCCGGTGGCCTAAGAAAGAGTTCCACATCTGGCGACCGTCCAAATTGTGGTATCTTTGTATCCAACTTTGTTGAAACAATCACAGTTCGTGACATCTCAGGGTCAACCTAGAGATAATAAGACGGGCATAGACTCAATATTGGAAAAATATAAGTCATGAATGATCCAAATTTTCACATTTGACATCAAATAACAATACATAGCATTGAGCAAACATTTTTATTAAATCTAGAGCACAATAACTTTTCTTAATTTGAATTAAACTTGACACATTTTATAAATTAGCATGGCTATTGAAGTTAACCACCAAGCCCTTCTAATTTGTAATATTCAAGAAAACCGTAACTTCCATAACCAAAGGCAAGCTACCATAAACATTAAATTGATGAGCAGGAAAATGAAAAGAGATATGCCTGCATAACGACTCGACGGGTGGTCGCATTGCTCCAATCACTGCAATCTTCAAGGCACAATATAATAAATTCTTTATGCTGCATCTTGCTGCGAACAAGTGCCTCTACAGCACGTGCTTGAGCCTGCAAAAATTGATATGTTTGGTGCGAAACAAATTTATAAAGCAATGAGAAAGTTTTTCTAAATCTAATAACTATATAAGCTTAAGGACAGTATTAAATGTTGCATTTTTGTTGATGTAACCAAAAGAGTCAGCATAATGTACTTAGATAAACTTAACCTAAACAAGAAGGGAAAAACAATACTCAACTTTGAAAAGCTAATGAAAAAGAATGAACACTTGACTAGAAACACAACAAGTGTCCAAAAGTAACGAATAAAAAAAGACATGCAATCAACCTTCCTGACAGCTTTTTGTGGAGAACAAGTTTTTCAGAACTCAGATAAGCAGGCTGAACAGTCTTCTGATTAGTGCTAGGGTTGGCGAGTAATTGCTGAAGCAATGGCTTCCAGCTCCTGGGGGGAAGGATGTGATGGCAGAAGGTAAGGAAAAGAGGGTTTCATCTGATTCAGTTGTAGACAGGAGAAAAGGTTTTTATGGGAGGAAAGCAGGTCAATGCCTGGAGAAAGCAGTACAAAACCCATGCTTGCAGATTTTTTTTCCTGAGTTTGGCAGTTATATCCGTTACCTACATCATCGGAACAAGCACTTTGTGGTTGGATGAATGCAAAAAGGAAGGTGAAGGACTCCATTGAACTAAAACTCTGTGTAAAGGGCTTCCTCATAGCAGTCTTCACCAATACAGAGGGTCAAGATCAAATTTTTGAAAGAGGTCCATATTCTTCAACTCTGACTTGTATATGCATTTCTAGCATGAGATCTTCTATCCTAAACAGGAGGATGTTTGGAAGGCCCCTGTTTGGGTGCATTTATATTCACTCCCACTGCCTTTTTGGAGAGAGAATATATTGGAGGGAATCAGCAATGCGCTTGGCATCTACGTAAATGTTAAATTTTTATACCGAGGTAAGTGGTTTTCCTTAGGAATGGTCTCTTGGCCTAGGGAAATGTGACCACTTTAAATGTGAACCCCCTTGTATTTCATAAAGTGAAAAGTGACTTGGGAAATAAAAATTAAGTGGGTCTTTTATTTAAGTTGGGTGAATGAAATATTAAAAAGTGATTTTCATGTGCACTTTATTTTCCACCGTTGATTTAATTCATTAAGAACCATTGGATCATGTGGTCATCCAAAAGTCACTTTGGGAATTTGAAAGGCCAAGAGGGTAAAGAGAATTAAATGTCTCTCATGAGTCCATTGAGAACACACTTTTGCACATTCGCTGAAGAGAGAGCAGATTGAAGAAGAGCAGGAAGAAGATCATTTCCAGAAAATAGAGGCACGATTTTCCATGCAAACGTGGGCACGAAAATCAAGGAGGATACCATCATTAATGACTGTCATAACCCGTTCGTACAGTACGATTTGATGCACAGAAATAAACTCAGTTTTCAAGGCAGTCGTACAGCATTTAATGATTCTGTACAGCCATACTTTTCTGTACAGCGTGCACAGAATTCGAGGACCATACAGTGCTGAAGGTGATTGCTGTTTGTACAGCGTACGGAAATTCTGAGTAAGATTGGCTCAGATTTCGAGGTGGTTAGTTGGCACGATTACCAAGAAAGTTGTCTTTTGAAAAAGAGAGATAAGTTGTCTCTGTTGGTTATTTAATTTTCTGCTAAATGTAATTTCCAGATGCTTGATATTTAATAAAAGAAGCTGCCCTCTCAGAAGAACAGGTTTCCCCCACCCTGGAGGTTTTTCCTGGGTCATTTTTGGACCAAAATTTCTTGTGTACTGTGTTCATTTATTGCTGGGTTATTTCTGCATTTAATTTCCAGTCAAAGAAAATTGTCTCTCGTGTTTCAAATTCAGAAATTTCATTTCCAGAATTTAATATATGTTATGTGATGAATTTATATCTTGTGGGTTGGGCATTAAACTATGGGAGTGATAAGGAGTGATTGAAACCTGATTGGGGACATCAAAATTCTTCATGGTATCAGAGCGTTGGTGACTGGAACAGCCTTAATACAGCTGGGAAGTGTGTTGTTTACACTCAGAAATTTTATAACAGCAGTACATATTTGTGGGCAGATTTGAAGAGTGGTAATTTGAGCTAGTTTTCTTCAACAGTATGGCTACAGGTTTGAGGTGGGAAGATAGGCTAGAAGGGGCGGGAAATTTCAGTCCATGGAAGGCGAGAATCATTTTACTTTTTCAAGAAAATGAACTTTGGGACATTGTTGAAAGTACTGCCACAAAGCCTGCTCTAGTACCCACAGATGCAGTAGCATTGGCAGCCTTCAATAAAAAGGATGTTAAGGCGAAAAGGATCATTCTCGATGCCGTAAAAGACCATGTAGTTCTACATGTCAGCAATAAAGGGCATGCATATCAGATGTGGGATGCTTTTACTCACATGTATCAAAGCACAAATGAGAACAGGAAGATGGTGTTGAGGGAAAAGATGAAAAGTATCCAGATGGCCAAGAGTGAAGGGGTGACTTCCTTCTTTACTCAGATCACACAAGGGATGAGTTAGCAGCAGTGGGGGAGGCAGTGGGAGAAGCTGAGCTTGTTCGGACAGCTTTGAATGGTGTGTCAAAACCATGGGCTATGTTTGTTCAGGCGATTGTGGGGCGTGAGAACATGCCTTCCTGGGATAGGCTTTGGGACAATTTCATACAGGAGGAGACCCGGAGAGGCTATCTGCAGGGCAGCTCATCAAGTGTTAAGGAGAAGGAGGAGAATGTGTCTCTTTCGGCCAAAGGGAGGAAGGGGAAGCCCAAGACTCAAGGGCCCACAGGTCCAAGTAAGCAGCAGGGAAAACCAAAGAAAAAAGGGGAGAAGAACCTTAGCAAAGTAAAGTGTTGGAGTTGTCAAAAGATGGGACACTATGCAGTGATGTGCCCCGAGAGGAAGAAGAAGAAGGCACAGAACATGGCAGCTTCAGCTGAGGTGGATGAGTTCTCTTCGAGATTTGATCAGGACTTTGCCTTTATGGCAGAGCAGTCTAGTGGCTCAGTATCTCCCACATTGTGGTAAATAAATAGTGGCGCTTCTCGCCACATGACAGGTGTTCGGGAACAGTTTACAGAGCTTAGGCAGCGGACACACGATCTAGACATAGTTTTCGGAGACAACCGAGCTGTGAGTGTTGTTGGGGTTGGCACAATGGCTTTTCAGAAGGAGTCTTTACCTCCCCTGAGGTTGCTAGAAGTATTGTATGTTCCAGGCCTTAAGAAAAATCTTGTTTCAGTTTCTTGTATCAAGGACAGAGGATATGTGGTGACTTTCAGAGATGGGCAAGTACTTCTTTATCCGAAGGGTGGTAACATTTCAGAAGCAAAGGTCATCGGAGTCCGATATGGGAAGATGTACAGGATGATATGGGAGGCATCAGGGGCATTTGTGTGCATAACCAGCAGCAGGGATTTATGTGAGCTTTGGCACAGGAGGATGGGACATTTGCATCACGGGGCTCTGAGGATTGCTAGGGAGATCACTACAGGTATCCCGGAGTTTAGCATTGAGCATGATGATGTTTGCAAGGGGTGTGCTTTGGGCAAGTACACCGAGGCTCCATTTTCAGGCCGAGATAGCAGGACTACTGGTATCCTTGACTTGGTACATTCAGATGTTAGTGGCAGGATGTCTTCTCCGTCACTGAGTATTCATGAGTACTATGTATTGTTCATTGATGACCACTCCAGGAAGACCTGGATTTATTTCCTGAAGCATAAGGATGAGGTCTTTGCACGGTTCCAAGAGTTTAAGGCTCTTGTTGAGAACCAGACAGGAAAGAAAATTGAAGTATTGAGATCTAACAATGGAGGTGAGTATGCCTTGAATGAGTTTATTGATTTATGTACTACGGAGGGCATCAAAGAGGAGATGACAGTTCCTTACAACCCTGAGCAAAATCGGGTTGCAGAGAGGAAGAACAGGTCGATAGTTGGAGCCACCAGATCAATGATCCATGACCAGGGATTACTGTTGTTCTTGTGGGCTGAGGCTTGCAACACTGCAATTTATCTGCAGAATCGAAGTCCTCACAGGGCAGTTGGGGATATGACTCCCGAGGAGGTTTTCACTAGGCATAAGCCTCCATTTGAGCATTTGAGGATTTTTGGATGTATCACCTTCTCTCATGTTCCTGAAGAGAAGAGGACAAAGATGGAACCCACAGATGAAAAGGGTTTACTTGTGGGTTAAGCCTATCGGCTTTACATCCCTGCACTTAGGAGAGTTGTTGTTTGAAGGGATATGAAATTTGAGCAGGAGAGGGCTTGCAGGAGATCACGGGAGTTAGAGGAGAGACAGCCTTCGACTTCTCAGCAGCAAGGAGGTCAGGTGCAGGGAGTTGGGACTAAGAGTTCTAGCACAGGAGGCACTGGGGTGTTAGGGATTACAGGTTCACCAATGGTCACAGTACAAGCTGGCTCACAGGGCAGTCCACAGGTCAGCTCGTCGAGCACTTCACAGTTCAGTCTTCTTGTTGACAGTTCACATGGCACTTCAAGTTCTACAGGCACGGGTACAGGTTTTCAGAGTACTGGGTCATCGAGCTCAGTTGGTCAGCTTTCAGGGGCACCTTCTTTGGGTGAGGCTGAGGAGGCTATTTCAGGGAAGAGGAAGCCCAAGTGGCTTTAGGACACCCTGAAAGAAGCTGAGATAGTAGGGAATCCGAGGAACTCCACCAAGGAGAGCAGGCCACCGAAGAGATTCTGCAATTATGTAGCGATGGTGACAGGTATTACAGAGTCCGAGCCTTCTAGCTATGAGGAGACAGCCACATAGCAGGTATGGAGGGATGCCATGGTGGAAGAGTATGCCTCCATCATGCAGAATGATGTGTGGGAGGTTGTATCCAGGCCTGATGGAAAATCAATGATATCCTCCAAATGGCTTTATACGATAAAGTATGTTGTGGATGGAAGTATTGAAAAGTATAAGGCTCGATTTGTGGCGAGAGGGTTTTCACAGAGAGAGAGAGTTGATTACGGTGAGACCTTCGGTCCCGTAGCTCGATATACTTTGATTCGGTCTGTTATTTTGATTGCAGCATAGATGGGGTGGAAGATCCACCAAATGGATGTCAAAACTGCCTTTCTCCATGGCATCATTCGGGAGGAGATTTATGTTGAACAGCCACATGGTTTCGAGGCTTACAGTGGTGAGTCCCATGTTTGTCGCCTGAAAAAGGTGTTGTATGGTCTGAAGCAAGCTCCGAGAGCTTGGTATTCTCGCATTGATTCGTACTTGCAGCATATGGGGTTCATCAAGAGTGATGCAGACCCCAATTTGTATTACATCGTAGTTGATGGTGAGATGCTTATGCTTATTCTCTATGTAGATGATTTGTTCATTACAGGTGCAGAGAAACTTATTGAAGGCTGCAAGAGGGATCTTGCCTCAGAGTTTGACATGAAGGATATAGGGCTGATGCATTACTTTCTGGGGTTGGAGGTGTGGCAGGAAGAGGGGCATATCTTCCCGGGACATGGAAAATATACAATTGACATTCTCAGCAGGTTTCACATGGGTGATTACAAACCCATGTCCACTCCCATGGCCACCAATGGGAAGGAGATTTATGCCTCTTATTCCAGGTTGGTGGATCCTACGTAATATCGTCAACTCATTGGTTCCTTGATGTATTTGGTCAACACACGACCAGATATTTGTTTTGCAGTTAATACTCTCAGTGAGTTTATGGTGGAGCCCAGGAGAGTACACTAGATAGTTGCAAAACATGTGCTTCAGTATTTGATGGGCACTATTGACTATGGTCTGGATTATGTTCGTGGTGATGGAGTGAGACTCGCAGGATTCATAGATTCAGATTGGGCAGGTTCAGCTTCAGACAGGAAGAGCACATCCACGTGTTGTTTTGGATTGGGTTCGGCTATAGTGTCGTGGCTTAACCGAAAGCATAAGTTTGTTGCTTTGAGCTCAGCTGAAGCAGAGTATATGGTTGCGAGCCAAGCCTCATGTGAGGCTATTTGGCCTCGCAAATTGTTGATAGGTTTGTTCGGGCAGGAGTTGGTACCTACGATCATTTATTGTGACAATCAGAGTTGTTTAAAACTCACGGAGAATCCGATATTTCATGATCGGCCCAAACACATTGAGATCCGATATCACTTCATCCGTGATCATGTTCAGAAAGGGGTTGTGAAGCTTGATTATGTGCCTACAGATGAGCAAGTGGTTGACATCCTCACAAAGTCTCTTCCAAGAGGAAAGCATGTTTATTTCAGGGACAAGATGGGGGTGGTAAGTAACACCTTCCTCTATAAGAGGGAGAGTTAAATTTTTATACCAAGGTAAGTGGCTTTCCTTAAGATTGGTTTCTTTGCCTAGAAAAATGTGACCACTTTAAATGTGAACCCCCTTGTATTTCATAAAGTGAAAAGTGACTTGAGAAATAAAAGCTAAGTGGGTCTTTTATTTAAGTTGGGTGAATGAAATATTAAAAAGTGATTTTCATGTGCACTTTATTTTCCACCGTTGATTTAATTCATTAAGAACCATTGGATCATGTGGTCATCCAAAAGTCACTTTGAGAATTTGAAAGGCCAAGAGGGTAAAGAGACCATTAAATGTCTCTCATGAGTCCATTGAGAACACAATTTTGCAAATTCGCTGAAGAGAGAGCAGATTGAAAAAAAGCAGGAAGATCATTTCTAGAAAATAGAGGCACGATTTTCCATGCAAACGTGGGCACGAAAATTGAGGAGGATACCAGCATTAATGATTGTCATAACCTGTTTGTATAGTATGATTTGATGCACAGAAATCAAGGGTAAATCGGCACAGTTTTCAAGGTAGTCGTACAGCATTTAATGATTCCATACAGCCATACTTTTCTGTACATCGTACACATAATTCGAGGACTGTACAGTGTTGAAGGTGATTGTTGTCTGTACAGCGTACAGAAATTCTGAGTAAGATTGGCTCAGATTTCGAGGTGGTTAGTTGGCACTGTTATCGCACGGTTTGTAGGAAAGGTCTAAGGAGCTTGAGTCAAGGCTTAAAACCGGCGTAACAGGAGCTTCCCCACCCACTGTCACCTCGATGGGGGGCTCTTTCT
>ML834672.1:4176-19109 GCA_009831015.1 Picea engelmannii | reverse complement strand
TTACCCCTTAATTTGTGGACAAGTCACCTTGGTGACATTTTGTATATATAAGAGATCATAAGATCTCATTTTAACATAACTCTCCCTCATTGTGAGAAGTATTGGTCTGAAATTTTCGCTATCTTTGGGAAGATTGTCTCTCTGAGCTCATATTTATGGTTATCTCTTGATGTTATGGTTGATGGGAGTGATGCGCTAGCCTTGGAAGGCTTTTCTCTTGCTATTGTGGTGGATTATCTTGGCATTTTTCCTTGAATTGGTATGATTTTTACTCTCATGTTATCATTTGCTTCAAGTCAAGGTTATTGTGCTAGGAGCTAGGTCGGAAATATAAGGGCATACACCCCCACCATAGTCTTCATCATTTTATGCTTCATCTCATTGGTTATATAAGGATTTACTAAGAGAAGTATAATGGCATAAACCCTCTTAGCTTAAACCCTAGCTAGAGAAACTTGCCTTGGGAAGTAAAAGGGCTTACATCCCCAAGGAGGTAGCTTCTCTAGCTCTTTCTTTTCATGACCCCATTAACCCAATAATTAAGAGCACTAGTCATTTATTATTGCATTGGAGAAATAAAATATTGCATTGGGAAACGTGATTTTTGGTCATTTTTACTTCTTGCAAAGTGGATTGTATTCCTTGTGCCTTGGGCATCTCACAGCCACTAAGGCGTCCCCATCAAGGGGCTACCTCTTGCTGCTGTTAAAAAATTATATCTTCAGCCATTAGGGCTGCAGAAACCCTAACTCATTTGCTTGAATAACTCTCTTATCAATCATTGGATTTTACTCAAAGTTTGCACACTTATTCTCCTTGGTCCAACGCACTTTTTGGCAAAGTTTGAGTGGATTTCAGTGGCTGATTTTCTTGCTGTAATATATTGAATGTTACAGACATAAGGCTGATATAATTTGCTGCAAACAAGTGTTTACAACAGCATTATCTTTTATTTCTAGAATATTGGTTTCTCATCTTGAGTTTAGCTAGTCATTTACAAGTCTTTCTCTTGCATTTTCTACTTGATCTCTAGCATTTATTGAGCAGCTTATAATACCATACTATTCCTGATATATATTGTTATCTATTGCTGCAAATTAGGGACAGCAAAATTAAATTGTTGATCCAACTAACATACATCATTGCAAAGTGTCTTTTCTTGTGTCTCGGGCAGGTATTTCATCATTTGCAGGTTACTCAACATACTTGGCAACCCTTGGACCTTCCCAAGACTTCATTCCACATATTTCATTCCACTTAGACTTGACGTCTAGGGGCTTCACTCCCATTTATCTCCATCTCCATCTCCATCTCAATCCCCCTAGGGTCACCGGGATCGCCTCCCTAGAGTGACCTAGTCACCCTTGAAGTGTGGGACCTACATCGAGGTGACATTGAGTGTAGGATTCCCAAGTTGTAACACTTGCTTTGTGGTTGGGTCGAGCTTTTCCCAACCTACAACTTGCACTATAACATTTTGACATCGTTGTCCGGGAAGATTTTGAATCTTCTTCGTACCCTAAACGACACTTTGGCAAGCTATCCCAAAGCCTTTCCCTTACCTTGCCCGGCAACTCCACCCAAGGGACATTCCCTTTCCACCCTTCTTGATGAGCTCATTTTGAAGCTCATTTGGCGACTCCACCTTCCCAGAACCCACGTTTCCCTTATCCTTTTCCATCCTTTGGTGAGCCTTGAGCTCATCTAGCGACTCCATTGAGGTATTACCCTAAGTGATGGAACCATGGCCTCACGGGACTTACCATGGGCATTACATAAGGTTTATCCCTCCTTTGATGTTCAGGATAATCCTGGATATCCAAACCATTGCTGGACGGAATGGAGGGAAAATTGCCCCAAGTTTGAAGGTGATCCAGCTCTAGCAATCACCCATGTCATGAATTATAAGAAGTATGCTTCGAGCTTAAATGTGCTACATGAAGATGTGTTGAAGAAAATTTTTGTGTCTTCACTGGAATCAAGTCCAAGGGATTGGCTTGCACACTCATGTGATCCAAAGAGTATCCCTTCTTTCTACAAAGCTCATTGAAGAATTTCTCAGGCAATATCGGTCAGCCACTCAAAGTTTGCAAGATGCTTTCCAAGAGCTCAAACACACTCTTTGCTGAGAAGGTTTTTCGATCGATGATGAGACAATAGATGAAGAAAAGCTTGAAGAAGATCCAGATGAGACAAATGATGAAGATGAAGTATCTGCTCCTCCTACACATCAAGAAGAGAACATGATGAGTTATAATCCTTTTGAGAACTTTGATGATGCTTTGTTCCATGGATGTGGAAATGAAGAAAACTGTGAAAAGGATCTTGATAAAGTTTCTCTTGCTGAAGGCTTGAACAAGACTTTGTTATCTGCTTTCCCTTTTGAAGAAAACGAAGTTATCTAGTCTTGTGAGGAAGTGATCAGCTCCTATGGTGCAGATGAATTCATGGAACAACCCTCGGATATAGTTGACGAACACATTGATGATTTCATACAGGTTGGGAGATGTAGATGGGATGTGGGTTGCTTCATTATTGATAGAGATCCCATCTATGACATTTAGGGTGGCTCTCACGCAGAGGGGGTTGAGTTTTCATCATTAGAGGAGTGATCCTCATACATATATGATTCAGATGCTTGGCAGCCTGGTGATGATATGGTTACAGATTTGTTCCGCCCCTTCGAGGATGACTTGTCACGGCATACTCAGAGAAATCCTCAGTTATCCTTTGGTATATACCCTTTTGAGGATGCAGATTTGTTTTATGAGGAATTCCAACCGTTTTGCTCAGATTTTGAGGAATACCAGGACATGGCCACCTCAGAGCAGTCAGAGATTCACTCTCCAAAGCGGAAGTATTTTCATCTTGGAGATTTCCATGGAGATTCACTGGGAAAGAGGTGGTGTTTTTCTACACCTGAGATTGTTGCTTAGCTCTTACCCTCTTCTCCAAGAGACCATGCAATATTCTTTCGATCACTCATTTCCTCTCAGCCCTCAACAAGAAGCGAGTCCTTATGAGCGGATGAAGATGAGCCTTCGTCTACATATAGTAGCCCCCTTCAGAAATGGATTGATCAATCTTGTGGCTACACTTTCAGGCAAGATGATCAAGTTGATGGTTTCTCTTTTCGACAGGATTTCCTCTCTCCCACCCATCTTCATGAGTTTTATTTCATGATCGATTATATGTGTGTTTATACTCATGATTATTATGTGCTTAACTTATCTTTGTTGTTTTATATGATTAAGCACAGGAGGAGATGCTTTGATGAGATGATCAAATGGTTGTATTGGTTGTATGACTTCACCTGACATCATCCAGCACGTGATCTTCAGGGCCCCAAGGCCCAAGGTAAGTAGATAAGTCATTTTGATTCCCTACATTTGCATCTTGATTGCTCATATTAGTTTAGATGCATTTCATTTTAATTTTTCTCTACTTGCCTATTGATTTCATGCTTAGCTTAGAAATTTTCGAAAAAATATCAAAATTTTCTTTTTTTGGTTTAGTTGGTTTTGATTATGATCATATGAGAACAAGGATGAGTAGGCCATCCTACACTTGACAGTTTGATGTTTCCTTGCAGGTACAGGTCTACCAAGAGATGCACACTTATTCTCAAAGTTTGAACTTTGCACACTTATTCTCCTTGGTCCAGCGCACTTTTTGGCAAAGATTGAGGGGATTTCAGTGGCTGATTTTCTTGCTATAATATATTGAATGTTACAGCCATAAGGCTGATATAATTTGTTGCAGACAAGTGTTTACAACAGCCTTATCTTTTATTGCTAGAATATTGGTTTTTCATCTTGAGTTTAGCTAGTCATTTACTAGTCTTTCTCTTGCATTTTCTACTTGATCTCTAGCATTTATTGAGCAGCTTATAGTACCATATTATTGTTGATATATATTATTATCTATTGCTGCAAATTAGGGACAGCAAGATTAACTTGCTGATCCAACTAACATACATCATTGCAAAGTGTCTTGTCTTGTGTCTCGGGCAAGTATTTCATCATTTGCAGGTTACTCAACATACTTGGCAACCATTGGACCTTCCCAAGACTTCATTCCACATATTTCACTCCACTTAGACTTGACCTCTAGGGGTTTCACTTCCATTTATCTCCATCTCCATCTCAATCTCCCTAGGGTCACCGGGATCACCTCCCTAGAGTGACCTAGTCACCCCTAAAGTGCGGGACCTACATTGAGGTGACATTGGGTGTAGGATTCCAAAGTTGTAGCACTTGCTTTGTGGTTGGGTTGAGCTTTGCCCAACCTACAACTTGCGCTATAACAGTCCCAACAATCTGTATAGACCTCCCTCTCGAACATCAATCACTGTTGCGGAGTCTATACTCGAGCCTTTAGGCCATGTTATCCACAAATTGTAGGTTGGGCAAAGCCCAACCGAATCCACAAGATGGCGAGAACTACGGGAGAGTCTACCCACTATCACCTTAGATAAACCCTCCCCTCCCTTTAGTGAAGGAGAAATCCTACACAAGGGGGGACTCTCGGGTGATCGTAGGGAGAAATGAGATGAAAAGTGGAGTGATGGAAGATGATGCCCCTATAGGTCAATCTATGAGATGGAAGATGGCTTGGAAAAAAATCTTGGTGATGGTTAATGGTTGCCAAGTGCTTGAGTACCTGCAGAAGAGAAATGTACCTACCCGAGACAAAAGAAAAACAAGTATACAAGCCCAATATTCCAAAGGACAAGCAAGTGAAGCTTGCTATCCTATATAGCAGCAGTAAAAAATGATATAAATCAGCAAGTAAATGATAATATAAGCTGCTAGATACGTCATTGAAAGTCAAGTAAAGATGCAAGAGATTAAGCTAGCAATGACTAGTATAACTGAAGTAAGATAAAGCTAAACTTAGTGACAAAGTAAAGTTGCTTAAGAAAAGTTATTGAAGAGATATTAGGACAGCCTTATGGCTGTAGAAAAAGGTTGCTACAGCAGAAGAATTCAACCACCTATAATGACTAACAAACCACCAAAAAGAAGCGCTAGGCTTAGCAGGTTATTATGGCAGCTTTTTAGCAACTTTTTACGGTTGAAAAGTGTGTAAGAGAAAGAAGTTTAGATGAGTTTGCTGCAGCCCTAATGGCTGTAGCATAAAGCTTGTAACAGCAATAAGATCTTCTTGACCAATCAAAACGCCCTAGTGGCTCAAGCAATCTATTAAGGCAAAGAATTGATTCCACTTTAAACAATTTGAATATCTTGTGAAATCACGTATTTCAATGCATTAATTTATTTCTCCAATGTAATTTTCAGATTAGTGTTTTGTATCTATTGGGTAAATGGAGTCTTAGATGTAAAAGTTAGATCCACAATATCACTAGGGGTGTAGGCTCTTCTACTCCCTAGAGCATGCAAAACTAACTAAGGTAAGGCTAGGAAGGTGTAAGCCTTTTGACTCCTTCTAGTAACCTTGTAAAAAATGGCTTATCAACAAGTAAATAACATGAACCTTGGTGGAGGGTGTATGCAATTATACTCCTTCAAGGGTTTGAGACAAGATTATCAATGAAACTGGAAAAAAACACCAACAAAATGCAGAAATTTCCTTACCAATTCCAAAATAGCAAGATCAAACCCTAGTTACCAAGCAATATCCATCCATAAGCAAGAGAACAAGCCTCCAAGAGGTGTGCACTGTTAGAAATAATAGGTGTGCACGTTTAACCATAGACAATATAGCAATATTGTCACCCAACCATAGGCCGAAGCCACCCCTGAGCACCTTAACCTTGATAGACAGAATAATTCCGGAAGCAAACCCTAGGTCCAAAAGCCAATCAAGGTAGCGTACCACTCTCCAGAGCTAGCGGACCAAGCAGAAAGTCCAAACCATAACCAAGTGAAAGTCCAAGCCTAAAACCAAAAATACTGGTTGTAGTAGCTGCAACTGCAGCTACTCCCCAAACTTGTGCACTTACTGAATTTCTAGAGTTGCGAGTTGTGTGTGCCAAATGAGCTTTGGCATCCTATATTTATACTGCTCCTCCTTAGCTGCCTGGGCCGACTTCTCATTTTGCAGGCTAAAAACTCAATATTAAATATTTTCTTTAGCCGACTTGTCTTCTAGGGTTATGTCCAATGCTTTAAGGTTTCTTCTTGCTTCCCGGAATATTCTATTCTTGTCAGGGTTACACATGGAGGTTTAATACCTCCCGCAACTACCATAATATCAACACGCACCACCTTAGCTCCACAATATTCCAAGAGAAAACACCATAAGATAGTTGCACAAGAGAGAGATGATCCAAATTGCCCAAAGAGGGCGAAAATTTCAGCCATGTAGTCTTTCTCAGATGAGAGAGCTATGTTAAAATGAAATGAAAATGATCCTTATTTATATAAAACTCCTAAAAAGTGTTTGTCCACCCAAAGTTAGGGTAAACCACAAAGTAAGGAGGCCCAACCCCCTTTACTTTAACCCTTTACAAAATAAATTTAAAATTATCTTAAAAAATGCACATAAGAAACCCTAAAGCATGATGTCAACCCCTTCTAGTGTGACGTCAAGGTCACTTTAGCAAGTCGTTGAGCAAAGAGAGGAGGTCATTGGGCCTCCTAAGGCCCCTTCTTCATGCACTAGGCTCATCTCTGTGATGCAAAAGGTCTTCCTCCTCCAAAAGTGCCAAGTCTCCATCAAAACAACATCATCACCACCAAAACCCTAGCCCTAGGGTGATGTCAAGCACTCGAAAGTGATGTTTTAGCCTCCAAAGGCAAATCGTTGGGCTTGCAAGCGCTGGGTGAGGTCCTCCAAAGGAAACATTCATCTCTTGTAATGCCCCAAGGTCTGGGCCATGGCATCCAACCGGTGGGTTTCCTACCCAATGAAGCCCCAAGCTAGGCTTGTTCCTCCAAAACGTCCACCAACAAGGTCCTGCAAAGACAGACAAGTACGCTCTCCAAGGATCTCAAGTCAAAGCATCATGGCAAATAAAATCACATTTAATATAAGAGCCATCTCAGCATGTACATCAAAAACTACCTCATCAAATTAAACAAGTGCTCAAAGACCCTATGCAATTTGCCAAGTTTAGGTATGGGAGGGTTGACAAAGTGACCTATTGGGTGAATCATTCCTTAAGTCAAGGAGTGTTTCCTAGGTGAAAACCTCTCTAAGTCGTGTGGAGAAGAAGAAGTGGATGGGGAGTTAAATCTTTTGGGCATGGGGTTCATAACATACAAGGGTTCGTATTGTCTCATTTATGGGTGCCTTTGTAGAGGGTGTGTTGCACCTTCGTTTTCAATGCATCCTTTTTCCAAGCCCATTTATTGCCATTTTTTTTTAAGATGTTTCCAGGTTGAAGCCAAGGTGCGACTTCTACCTAAGCATGAAAAACATTGCTCACCTTGACTCTACCCTGGTCACACTATGCTTCCCCAAGTTGAAGATAATATGTGGGACTTCTACCTAAGCAAGAAAAACATTGCCCACACACACTCTACCTTGGTTGGCATTTTTATAATGTTATTTTTCACGGGTCCCATTAGTTTCTTGTGAGAGACATTTCATTGTCCTCGGGATCCGTGGGCAAGCATTTAGAAGGTTTATGATTGGCTTTTATCATTTTCCATCTACAAACCTCTAGGCCTTCAGCCCCTTCTTCCCATGTAATGAGGTAAAATCCCTTCTTGGGTCAATACACTCGAAAATCCCAAAAAATAAGGAGATGAATAAGGGGCGAAGTGTGAAAAATGGTAAGTATGATCGGGAATGGCACGATGACTAGTCAAGGAGACTTCCCAGTAGCAAACCCATCCCTAAGGGTGACCACTTACTAGGGCGCAATGTCAACCACCAAAGTGAAACAAGGCAAAGAGCATAAGTTCCAAGCAAACGTTCTATAATCAAAAGCAGCTTTAAATGCAACATACTCAAATGCCCGAAATATTAAAGTGATACTTACCACAATACCTGACTTGTATCTCATGGAGCAAGTCTCATCGTCTTCCGGAAGCAAGCTATTGTGGTTGATGCCATTGTCACGAATCCAGGATGTGTGGTGGTGAAGCGGGTCTCTGTCTGTGCAAGTGGACGTCGTCGGTCATCTGTCTCTAGGTACTCCATGTCTGCAACCTGAGGGCCTCGAGACATCATCTCCTTAGTTATCCTTAGAAATTGGGGATAACAGGCCATACAAGAACCTGTCCATTCACGAATGCAACTCTATAGCCTTTATCCTCCAATGTTGAGGTAGAAAGTCTTGATTTTTCATTATGCTAGGCTCAAGCATGAAGTTCATTCCAATTTTAGCATTTTACTTGAACCATAGACAATTGCAGTTTCACCATTAACAATTTGTTGCAGCAACCAAGATCACAAGAAGAAATACCATGCACAAGTACACAAGAAATATCTTGGGAAACCCTTCTCAACAAGGGAAGAAAACCCAGCTAATCCTTTGCTATATTCTTCAAGAGAAAAACTTCCCACACCATAAACCTAGCACACAAAAGGGTGCTCACAAACCCTAGAAGACTAGCGCCCAAGAGAGGTGCGCACTTCAGCCCAAGAACAAGTACTTGCTGAAATTTCCAAACTTACACTTGTGTTATGTTTCCTTAATGGGGAATTTACCTTTATTTATATTAGAATGGACATATCAAAAGTAGTGTCTATTGGCACAACAGGGCCGACCTCAATAACTCACAATATAATTAATAATTACAATATTAATTATCTTTTACATTAATTATCTTTTATAATAATTATCTTTCACTTTATGGTGGGGCCGACCTGTACCCTTTACATCACAAATAGGGTTACAGGTAAATCTGACTCTTGAACAATATAGCAAGGGATCTCATACACCCACTAGTGCTCAGCCACTAGGGGCACATCCATTTGTGCTCAGCCACAGGGACGTCCACATCTCTATCTCACTACGTCTCACAGGAGAATCACACTCACTAGTGTTCAACCACTAGGATCACATTCACCTGTGCTCAACCACGGGCACGTCCTACTCAGCAGATCTCTCTCACTGCGTCTCGCAGGAGAATCATCTAGAGTATCACATCATCTCAACTCTCTACACAGAGGAGACTGGTACATCGTTTCATCTCCGTCTCAAAGAGAACAACACACCCAACTCATGGGCTTCCTCACCCCACACAGGGGCACACAACATTCCATCTCAATCTCAGAGAGGAACCACACACCCATCTCATGGGCACACCCAGCTCATGGGCTTCCTCACCCCACACAGGGGCACACAATGTTCAATATTCGTCTCAGAGAGGAACCACACACCCATCTCATGGGCACACCCAACTCATGGGCTCTCTCTCAGGTCGACTCACTCAATTTGTGTCCTGGAGGATGTCTCACACAGCTGTAATCATCAACACTCCCTCTCAACTAGGGAGGCATTCTCCACCAGGCCAAGTCTCTCACGGAAGTACTCGAACTTTGTCTTGGCAAGCGGTTTAGTGAAGATGTCTACAATCTGCTCATGGGTAGGAAGGTACTACACATGTATTGTTTTCCTCTGCACCATGTCTCTGATATAATGATATTTTATCTCGATGTGTTTCGAATCTTCGATCTATCATGAAACGCAGGGTTCTCAAAGAGCTTCACACAGCTCTAGTTATCACAATGAATAGTAGTAGGATCCATCTCATGATCGAATAAATCTGTCAGAAGTTTGCGAAGCCACACTACTTCGCGGACTGCCACACTCAATGTTATGTACTCTGCCTCTGCGGTACTCAATGCCATAGAGCTTTGCTTCCTGCTGCACCAGGAAACCATGGCAGACCCTAAAGTAAAGCAACAATCGAAGGTGCTCTTCCGGTCCACTGTGCTCCCCGCCCAATCAGCATCGGCATATCCCTGCAAGCTCAAGTATACACTGGAGGCATATCTCAGGCCATATCCAACTGTGCCTCGTAGGTATCTCAATACATGTTTTGTTGCTATCCAGTGAGTCTGAATCGGTTGACTCATGAACTGGCTAAGCACATTCACTGAATAGCATATATCAGGTATGGTGTTAACCAGATACATCAGTGATCCAATCAACTGTCTGTACAAGTGTGGATCAATCTCTCTTGAATCAGCATCACTCATTTTCTTCAAATCCATCACCATTGGTGTAGGCATGGATTTGCATTCTGTCATACCGAACTTTTTCAATATCTCCACAGTATATTTTTGAAAATCTCATCTGTCCTCTGCCATACTTCTAGTCCCAAGAAGTAATGCATCAAGCCTAAATCCTTCATCTCAAATTTAGCAGTCAATGCTTGCTTGCATTCAGTAATAAGTCTCTCTGAACCGGTGAGGAAAAGGTCGTCAACATATAGGACCAAGATTAAACACTCGTTGCCATCAATGTGATAATATAGGTTTGGATTAGCAGCACTCTTGTTGAAGCCCAAACTCATCAGGAATCCATCTATTTTCTCGTACCAAGCACGAGGTGCCTGCTTTAGTCCATGCAGGGCTTTCTTCAACCTGCACACATGAGATTTTCGTTGTGTATAACGAATCCTTCTAGTTGCTCGATATAAACTTCTTCCTCAATTTCACCATTGAGAAAGGTTGTCTTTACATCCATCTGATCTAGTTTCCAACCCATGGAAGCAGCTAGTGCAATGATAGAACGGATCGAAGTGTATCGGGCTACTGGAGCAAATGTCTCATCATAGTCAACTCCCTCTACTTGCGAGAACCCTCTGGCTAGAAATCTCGCTTTCTATTTCTCGATGCTTCCATCAGCTGCATACTTGATTTTATAAATCCATTTGGAAGTCACTATAGACTTTCCTTCTGTTCTCGAAACAATATCCCATACATCATTTTTCGATATAGACTTATATTCTTCTGTCATGGCATCTTTCCATACCTCTTCACCTGAAGCTTCTCCATGACAAGAAGGCTTAGAGTCAATGATGTGGCTCATGGTTGAAAGGTAGCTTTAGAATCTCTTTGGTCTCTTGCTCTCTCCGGTTGTCCCTTGAGAGGTTGTATGTCCCTCTGCTTCCTGTAGAGTTTGTCGAGCCCAAGCAAGCCTTTTATGTCCTACTGCAATATCTCTGGGCATGTCAATTGGAGAAACTGGATCAGTTGGAACAACTGGATCAACTGGAATAATGTATGTCTCCCTCCGAGCTGCTGAAGGGGGAGAAGGCATTGTCTCACTGTCAATTTCCATCTGAGATTCTCTTGATCTTTGGAAGGCTATCTCTTCCTCAAAAGTAACATCTCTACTTATTTCAATCTGTCTCTGACCAAGAATGTAGATCCAATATGCCTTCAAAGATTCACTGTATCCCACAAATGTACCCTTCTTTACTGAAGGGTCTAGTTTGGATCTCTTCTCTTTGGGTACATGAAAATACACTGGGCACCCAAATATCCTGAAGTGTTGAATCTCGGGCTTCACTCCAGTGAAGGCTTCTTCTGGAGTTGTGTTCTTCAAGGTCTGATGAGGACTCTTGTTATGAACATACACTGTTGTCATACATGCTTCTGCTCATAGGGTCATAGGTAGACTCTGATCATGTATCATTGCTTTGGTTGCCTCAATGATAGTTCTGTTCTTCCATTCTGCAACCCCATTTTGTTGAGGGTTAAAGGGAACTGTGAACTCCCTCTTGATCCCTGTTTCAATAAAGAAATTGCTAAAATCCTTGGAGGTGTATTCTCCTCCATTATTTGATCTTAGTACCTTGATCTTTCTTCCGGTCGGGTTCTCAACCTAAGCTTTGAATTCTTGAAATTTTGCAAGGACTCCATCCTTGTTCTTCAGGAAGTAAATCCAAGTTTTGCGAGAGTGATCATCTATGAAGAGTACATAGTACAAATACCCATTCAGAGAGGCAACATTCAGTGGCCCACATACATCTGAATGTATCAAGTCCAAGATTTCCTTGGATCTATTGTCACTGCTCAAGAAGGACCTTTTAACATTCTTGCCAAGAGCACAACCTTTGCAAACACCTTTATGTTGAATCTGTATCACTGGAAGGCCTGTTACCATTTTCCCTAAAGCTGGGAGAGCTCTATAATGAATGTGAGCAAGTCTTCTATGCCATAGCTCACTCAAGTTGATAGTGTCATATAACAGGGCCTGGACTAGTCTGATGGTTAATCTGTACAAGTTGCTTTCTCAAACACCAATTACTTTGGCAGAATTTATATGTGAGTCTTTGTGCCATGCAAGAACTCTTCCTTCTAAAAAGGTAACTTTGTAGCCTTTGTCTTCCAAGGCAGAAATGGAGACAAGGTTCCTCTTCATCACAGGTACATATAGTACTTCATTTAGTTGAAGCTGCATATCTGAATCTAGTTGGAAGGTAGAAGTTCCAACCCCTTTCACATTATATATGGCATCGTCTCCAACAACAACATGTAGATGTGTCTCTTTCTCAACAAAATTTGTAAGGTGATTTTTAAAACCGGTCATGTGCCTGGAGGCACCACTGTCAATTAACCAAGTACTATCATTGCTAGGGACCATACCTGAGAGTGCTGAGATGTTGATGTCTTCATCCTTTTGAGACCTCTATTCCAACCCAAGCCAATAACCAAAGACAATGATCATCCAATCTTTTCAAACCGCTATGCATGACAGCTATACCAGGCTATCCTAGCCAAATGCCCCCCAAGTATGAGAAATGGCTGCCTAAATTCACCAGTAATGATGCAATCAGTACCGAGGATCACATGGGCAATTTCTGGGCGTTCTTCCAGCTTCATCCCATTAGTGATGATGCTGAAGATTTGGCTATGAAATTGTTCTCTGCTACCCTCCATGATGGCGCAAGGAGCTGGTACAATAGTCTTCCTGATGGCAGTATTAAAACCATGGATAAGTTAGAAGAAGTTTTCCTCAAACGATGGAGTATCAAGGAAGACACCAACATGCTACTGATAAGGCTGAATAACCTCGTGAAACAAGAGAATGAGACCATTAGAGAATTCCACAGTAGGTTTGAAACCCTGTTGCAGAAAATCCCTTTGAGTCATTGTTATCGCACAGTTTGTAGCTAGGTCAAATGGCAAGAAGATGGAGGCCAAACTGGCGTAACAGGAACCTACCCCACCCAATGTCACCACAATGGGGAGGTTCTTTCTATTTAGGGAGGTTAGGCCCAGGGGAGACGTCCCCAGTAACCTGGGGTTTTGAAGAGGCCAAGGTATAAAGGTCAAAGCAAAAGTCCCTCCTCACAGGTTACCACCAAGATCAGATAGTCCGGCTAAACAGCCAATAATGAAGTGTAGTCCCAAATGAGAACACCTACCCAGAACAAAGCAACAGCAAAACAATATATGCAGGCTAAGATTCAATGGGT
The DNA here is from genome assembly GCA_009831015.1 of Picea engelmannii. Taxonomy (NCBI): domain Eukaryota; kingdom Viridiplantae; phylum Streptophyta; class Pinopsida; order Pinales; family Pinaceae; genus Picea; species Picea engelmannii. Next base: position 5,760 of record ML834672.1, on the reverse strand, counting down.
TAGTACTTCATATAACTATCTGATCTCAATAGATTAGCAATTATAACAATAGATATCAATGAGATCAATGTTTATCAATATAGCAGTGGAATAATATCAATTCATCAATAAATATTGAGATGATGTAGCAAACAATATATCCAATCAATCCCTTATTCAATAAATGCTTTAAAACACCATCTAATTGCTTATCAATAGAGAGTGTTGCGTCAAGATGGAATAACCAAGTGTGACGTCAACCTTATTAGGGTTAGTAGTTAGCTAGGGTTTCAAATTATAAAAGTTTTAAGAGTTATTTGAGCATTATCACTTCAACGTTGGAGACCTAAGATCAGTGCCTAAGGGTAAATGGAGTCAAATTGAGAGAGGGCACAAAGGTTGAAGGGAATAGGTTAAGGACTAGAGGGAAGGGTTCTGAAGTGCTGCAATGGCAGGGCCCCAGAATCAAAACCCTAGGGGAAAGAGGCTCACTGCGGTGTTGCTTAAGCAAGGCCTCGTGCACTTTCCTCCTTCCTTAGGTTAAACTTGGCAAAATGGCTAGCATAAAAGATAAGTCAAGACAAGAGAGTGAGGTGAGCGAGAGTGTTGCAAAGGCAAGGCCCTATCACCAAACCCTAGAAGCAGGATGACCCTAGGTGTAGATAACCTAGGCCTGGGACGTCTCCTCCTTCTTGACCTTCAAAAGGTACGGCTAGCACAGGGGAAGAACTAAAAAGAGTGTAGCAATGGCTAGGCTCCTCCTTGCTTCTTCAATGGCTGAAAATTTCTCTTTTAGGGGACATGAGACAACAACCTACTTGTGTGTTTGTCCCCTAGGGTTTTAAAATCAGCAAAATTTATAACAAATGCAAGAATGTAAGACTACAACCATTCAATTAAGAAGTTTTGTAGAAAAAACACTTACATATCATGATGAAATAGCATTGCAAACCCTAGTTGTAAACCTTCCTTCAAGAGAAATGCCAAAAATGCCAAGAAAAGCCTTCCTTCAACAAGTGCGCCTCACTCAAAAGATGAAATACCCAAGTAGGGTGCAAATACCCAAGTAGGGCGCAAAAATCAAATCTCACTAGGAGAGTGAGTTGTGTGTTATGTCAAAATGAGGATAAATCTCCTCAATATATACTGTATCATGACCTTTAATTAATTTTAGGTCATTAAAAATAGCCGACAAGGCTACAAACCAAAATCAAACTGTTTTTACATTAAATTGTCAAATCAAAACCCTAACTGAGCATAAGCAAGACGTCAAGCGCTACTGAGGGAGACGTTAGCCCCTTTTTTAGGGCAAATGCAACACAAAATGACAAAATGTTGGCCCTCTTTGGGCCTCCCAACCATGCCACACGTGCCAACTGTGTTAATGTTTAAGCCATTAATATAGATGATTGCATATCATTAGATAACAATAGCATAATCCAAGATCACTAAGAAATACACGATCACAAGAGACACAGCATTTATCCTGGGAAACCCTCTAGGGGAAGAAAACCCAGCAAAACTTCCTTAATATAGATAGCCAATACAATGCCAAGAGATCTCTATGCTAAAACAGAAAGTCCTCTCCAAGATATGCGCCACTCT